>WNWK01006256.1:0-108348 GCA_009830355.1 Cherax destructor | reverse complement strand
CTTCCTGTGTCTTCACCCGTTGTAGGTCATTTAACAGGGACTCCCCAGTACCCGCCAGAGTGCCATGATCCAGGTACCAGATGTTGAGCTCGCTGCGTAGGCTGGAAGTTAGTTCTCTTACTGCCAAACAGAAGAGAAGTGGAGCGAGTGGATCACCCTGCTGAACACCCTCAGATCAGGGAATTTCATGTTCAACAAACAAAAGAGTCGAGGGTTTGCTGTAGCCAGCTGAAATGAAGGGAAAGAGACTGGGAACCGATCCCGAACTGCTGGCAAGACCACATCTCTCTTCACCATATTAAAGGCATTTCTAAAGTCAAGTTTGACTACGGCCTTGTCTTCCGGTAGGTCTCTAATGTTGGCCCTTGCCGCATGAGCTGCGGCTTCACTGCCTTGAGAGACCCCAAAACCCAGTTGGTGTGGCTGGAGTAAACTGGCAGCTTCTAGGCGAATGTTTCTTACTGTTGCTTTGGCAACGAGACGGCGAAGGGTGTTACCAACAGCAATGGGTCTGATTCCCCCATCCTTCTTCTTCAAAGCGCATAATGAGGCTCCAAAAAAGAAAGGTTTAATTTCTTCTGGGATTCGCCCAGCCAGGCAGTTGTTGACAAAAGTTGTTAATTCGGTGAGAATATATGCAGATGCGCCGAGTACTGGATTTACCATCTCTTTGAGGTGTTGTGGTCGAATTCCAGTGTAACCTCCTGCAGATCCTGCTGGAAATGACACTATCGCCTTATAGACTTCTGATTCTGGCAAAATTAATTGTTCAGTGATGGGGTCTCCTTCAGGGTTGTTGTTGATGGCTATGGTGTCCCTTGTCGGATGCTTGTCTCTTAGTGCTTGAGCTGTGGTCTCATCTTTGGGAGCTACAGTGTCGTCATTTGTAATTATATATATATATATATATATATATATATATATATATATATATATATATATATATATATATATATATAATATATATATATAATATATATATATATATATATATATATATATATATATATATATATATATATATATATATATATATATATATATAATGCAACACGTTTCCTTAAAGAACTGGGTTCCAGACTCATCGACACCACCAGGGACCCAAGGGCAGCCACGTTCATGTTCCAGCGTCTCAGCGTGGCCATCCAGAGGGGAAATGCATGCTGCATACTTGGCTCGCGTCCGGCTTCGGAGGAGCTGGAGGAGATTCATAATCTTTGACATATTGTACCATTGTATTCATGTTCATGTTTGTGTTTTCTATAAATGTATTCTGTCTATTAATAAAGCATTTATATGTATGTATGTGTGTATATAGGATGGGGTGGTAGGAGAAGTGGAATATTCAAATGGCATCAGGAAGAAATCCAAATATTCTTCCTTGAAGCCTTTTTATCCACTTCTCCGAGGCTATGGGTCCCACAATTTGCACTAGAGGTGGACCCTATATATATATATATGTCGTGCCGATTAGTAAAACTTCGATTTTGGCTTAAATAGCAACGCTCACCTTGCCATATAAGACAAGTGAAAATTTGTGTATGCAGTATTTCGCAAAATCATTCTGAACATAACTAAAAATATATTTCATTGTGTTTGTTTATTTTAAATTAATGTTAACGTATCTAAATATATTTAGTTGGGTTAGCTAAATTAAATTGCGCTTGTTGTAATAAGGTTAGGTAGGTTTCAAAGTTTCTCTTGGTACAAAATTATAAATTCTTACATAAACATAAATGAAAAAAATATATCTTTAAACGTATAAGAGAAATTTTAGAAAGGACTTAATTTTAGATGAGTTCTTACTAATTGACCAGTTTTATCTAATCGGCACGACATTAAAATATATATATATATATATATATATATATATATATATATATATATATATATATATATATATATATGTCGTGCCGATTAGGTAAAACTGGTCAATTAGCAAGAACTCATCTAAAATTAAGTCCTTTCTAAAAATTTCTCTTATACGTTTAAAGATATATTTTTTTCATTTATGTTAATGTAAAAAATTATAATTTTGTACCAAGAGAAACTTTGAAAACCTACCTAACCTTATTACAACAAGCGCAATTTAATTTAGCCTAACCCAACTAAATATATTTTAGATACGTTAACATTAATTTAATAATAAGCAAACACAATGAAATATATTTTTTTCGTTATGTTCAGAATGATTTTGGCGAAATTATTGCATACACAAATTTTCACTGGTCTTATATGGCAAGATGAGCGTTGCTATTTAAGCCAAAATCGCAAGTTTTACCTAATCGGCACGACTATATATATATATATATATATATATATGTGTGTGTGTGTGTTAGTTACCATTTTGTCCTAGGCACATGTCGATTAGACACTAGACCTGTTGTATGTATGTATGTGTGTGTGTGTGTGTGTGTGTGTGTGTGTGTGTAACGAAACACTTCGAAATGTTTCGGCCCCGCCGGGAATTGAAACCGGGCCCTCCGTGCGTGAAGCAAGAGCGCTAGCCACTATGTCATCGGGGCGTGTGTATGTTTGTGTGTGTGTGTGTAAACTAACAGCCTCCGAAATTACCCTTTCATATTTTTTTGATCCTCCATCACACTGAACGCGTTTATAAAGCAAATACTTTCAGTCGGCTTTGATCTTGCATAACTTATTTTTCATTCTTTAATTCTTTTTCATTCTGAACTATGTAATTATTGATTTATGAAATTTAACTATGCTTGTATCTCCATGTGTGAAAACATATAGGAAATAAATGACATAGATTGTATACATATTCTTATTACTAAAATTAAGCTGATCTGGGTTACTTTTAAATTAGGTCTCTTTTTCCTATTTTTTGAAATTCAGTCTCTGAAAAATAGTGTATATCGGATTGGGCTTTGTTTCTATTAGTACTTTTATTACTTAATCTTTTTTGACTTTTTATGTTTCTAATTTTGATTCCACTATTTAATAGAAAATATTGGTTCCTTAAGTGTCACTGTTCTTTTTGTATTCACCTCTAAATGTCTCCCTTTTTATACCAGGTTTTTAGTCTATTGTTGACCCATATAGTGTCAATTTTATTTGATCTGGGAATATGTTGATTAGGAAGATTGTATAACACCATGAATTATGTGATATTGACAACCATCTCCACCGTCCTACTTTATATGATAATCCCATTCAGGTTAATATAATTCACTTTATGGAAATCATGGAACGTCACTTGGTTATAGTTATTATCGAAACTGAAAGATTTGTGATCATTTTATCCAAGTTCTTTATTAACCTCAAAATTTTTAATTAGATATTTTCTAGAACCAAGTATAGCAGATTATTTCCATAAGTTGGCGCTGTTATGCACTTTTTTAAAAAGCTGTCCTGGACTGTTTCTAGAAAGATACTAAGTTCTAAATTTCCTGTAAGATTGTTCCAATCATTTTAAATTCAGTTAAAAACCTGACATTAAAACATTTTTCCAGTCTTGACTCCATAGAAATTTAGTCCTATGAAAGTTCACCATATGCCTTATCTACGGTTATTGCAATACATGTATCTACGTAAGCTCCCAGCACATGCAATTAGTCTCAATTCGTCTGTCTTATTTCTTTTTCTCCTACTATTATTATAGTATAACTTAATTGAATTAATCACTTGCCTCCCTTCACCGTCCTTCTTGGTTCACCAATTTACAAACTAATATTTCAACGTTTAATTCATTTATTAATTTAATTACGTTTGCTTATGATTTTTTCCTTCACCAGTACTATCTGTCCTTCCTCCTTTAAAATTCTCGTCTTCTTCGATACTTATTAATGTTTTAAAACAGTTACTATTGTTTCCTTGAATTTACTTACATTTATTAGGTCGGTGTTAATAAATTTATTTTTAAAAACAGTATTCATCATTTTCAATTTCCCGATATCTCGTAAGTTTTTACTTTTTCTCGTGTAGTTCTACTTGCTCGTTTGAATGCCTGTTATTCCTTCTTTTTCATTCTGATAATTATTAATTATCGTATTTTAGTTGCTTCTAAGTCCTCAGTCATTGTGAGTTTATCTTCTTAAGACGGATTTTTTCTAATAATTTTGTACTTTAATTCTTAGTTTTTGTCAACTCTTTTTTTTTTTAAATGTTATTAGTTAAAGTAATCCTTAAGTTTCTATTTGTTAAAAAATCTTTCAGCTGGATGTTACAATTATAATCAACTATTCTATCTCGTTATTACTAAAATAACTACGTTTTTTAGGTGTCTGCATATTTACTCACGTGCCATCAGAAGTGGAGTCCTAGCTCTGGGTCCAGCCCTTGCTTGTTGATAGGCTTTTATTACTTCCATCCATGTTGGGAACTAGTCAAAATTATATCCCTTCCTTATTCATTCCACTTACTTCCCCTCTCACTAAGAGAATTCTTTCTAATGTCCCTCTGGTTCATTTGAATTTCTAGTTAACATTTATGGTCCCTCGTTCACTTCCCTCCTATTGCAAATTCTTTTCCTATCTATATTGCATATGTCAATGAGAATATTATTTAGGTATCCAAGGGTGCCTGATTATTTATTTTGATCTTATTCTAACTTTTCGATTTTATTTAAGGCATATCTCGAAAATACCTCATGTAATCGCCTGCGTATTTTCTACACTTGGTACAATTGGAACACTTGGAACAATTGACATGTTCAGGTGACCTACGATCAAGGTAGCTGAACTCATTCCCGTTATCCTGCAATGCCTCAGATAACGTCCAGAATCCTCAGTGGTAGAGATTCAAACGTTTTAAAAGATGCCAAAAATTTTGACGACAGAGGAAAATGAAATTCAAACGAGTAAATGAAGAAGACTTGACCATTTATTGTGTAAAATAGTCTAAAAATTTATTCCTAATAGATCACGTTAAATAATACTCAGTTTACTTATAAACAGATTTAATATTTAATGGCTGATGCATCGTAGTTTCGTTTACTTGCTTGTAATATGTAGTAAGTGAAGACAACCATGGAATCGCTGGAATCAGTGCCATAACTGAATAATGACTCTTCTGGTCGGATTCAAATTTTCTCCACTGTTGTGGTTTTCTAACAGCAAGACTCAAGCTGCCATTTTGTGGCTTAAGTCCCAATTTGCCAATTTAATTCAATAAATAGTTATTTGCTTTTTATTCAGCACTTAAAGAATGCTTCTTCTGATCAGCTTCAAACCCTAAATGCTGGTGTATTTTAAGAGGATGTATTTTTGTATTATTTTCGAGCTGTTTGTGGTGCCAACGTGCCATTTTTTAAATTTTATTCAATTATAGTTTTAAAAATAATCTTATCAAATATTTTTTTCTTACAGGATTGTAGATAATATAAAATATAATGTCAGTGATAAAAGCAAAATGAAAAAAAAAGTATAAATCTGCTGTTTTGTTACGTTATTAAATTTAACAAGGGGAGACTTTCGTATTTTTCGGAACATTCCAGCAACATTTTGTTTGTCTTTTCCACAAAATTTCCTTATATTACTCAAAAACGCCATAATCGATTGGCTTCTAATTTTCAAGCCTAGTGTGATGTATCTTGGGCAAAATCATGGCACTATTTGCACGCGTGGATGCGTTTTGCACAACGCTACATAGGTCATTCAACTAAAATGTTAAAATAAATTTGTCCTCTTATCTTATTCTATCTAAGCACCTTTCTAGTGGTTAATTACTTTGCCATTCCGTAGTATGTTGGTCTTCATAAATTTAGCTCTCCTACATTCTACTTACAAAAAGGCTGGTTTATGCAATGGAGTGTATTGATGCCATTTTGTTACCTTTAATCTGGAAATGGCTTGGTATTATTTTATAGTGCAATATTTGGCCCTGATGGTATTGACTGGCTCTTGATTCAGTGAACTAATTACACTTATCTTCTTCTTACTTGGATCGAATCTGAATTCTTCCTATTTCGCTGGTATTATCTGACCCTTATGAGTTTAGCGCTTTCCATTGATTAAAATGATACAATTGTGAATGGCATCAATCTTCAGTGGTTGATGCATCGTGTGAAATTAACAAAACATTTCATGGGTTAAGTCTGTGTAGGCGTAATGTTTTTTTTTATGTCTGTACAATAACTGGGAAATACATCTGCTATTCAACTCAATCTGTTGATCTAAGTTGTGTAAGTTAACATGTGCCAACATTATTAATCAAATTGATTTCTGTGAAATTGTTGAGTTATATGATTATCCTTTCTTAAATCAATATAATGTTCTTTTTTGTGCCTATGATTGTCCTTCACCACCATTGTTAAAAATTTGTAAGTTATATGCACTAATTTTGCATAAAACTTTCTTATCGTACTGGCTTTCTTAAATGGTCGTCAGTTTTATTTGTAGAGAAATGTGGATTGATTGGGCAGGTGTAGGTCCCAGTTTGCGTTTTTCGGAAAGCGAAAATACTGAAATTTTTAATGAGGATATTAGTATTTTTGGTCTCTTTCAATTGCTTGAAAAAACTTGGATATTAATTTTCCTTAAAATGTGTTGTGTAGGTGCACTGCGGTACTCTTTTTATGTGTGATTGGAACGGTGTTCTGAATGCATCAAACCAGGTTTTATGGAAGATTTTCATATATTTGCAAGGTTTAAATGTCAACGATATTGTTCTCTTTCCAGTTGAAGTGATATATATCACTATCTTCTTTATACTTTCTGATACCATGACAGACTTTCAACTAAAATGTTAAAATAAATTTGTCCTCTTATTCTATCTAAGCACCTTTCTAGTGGTTAATTACTTTGCCATTCCGTAGTATGTTCATACAATTCTGTGCACTAAAAAATATACTCCTTTTACATTCTAAACTCCCGTAAAAATAGTGGAAGATAATAGATAAAAGCATTGTACCATAAACATCACCAGGTAGAACTCCAGCGTCACAGACACATACCAAGCAACTTCTATGACTATAGAAGATTTGAATTAAACCAACTTCATCAACATTTACTTGAAATTAGAATAAGTCTTTCCCTCAAACTAGGTGAATTTTGGTCACTGTAATCAGAGAAAGGTACCCTCCCCCCCGTATTGTATAATTCAATCCCTTGTTCCTTAGTGTACACTACAGCAATGTTCCAGGGTGTGGCATAAGTTTCTAATGCACTGAAGTTTTGAAGCGAAACAGAAAGAGCATTAACAGAGTCACATGGAAAGAAATATCCAAATTTTGCCCAAAAAATGGCATTGGGAAAATAGGTCTGACACATC
Organism: Cherax destructor; assembly: GCA_009830355.1. Taxonomy (NCBI): domain Eukaryota; kingdom Metazoa; phylum Arthropoda; class Malacostraca; order Decapoda; family Parastacidae; genus Cherax; species Cherax destructor. The sequence continues at coordinate 101,118 of WNWK01006256.1, read as the reverse complement.
CCATTACTATTTCAAACTGTAAACTAAGATACATCATCTCTGTAGCATAACTGAAAAGGCATTTAGTGACCATTAAGTTAAAATACATAAACACTATAAATTTTAAGATGTACAACAAGTTATCAACACTGAAGTGTTTTAGCCAATCTGTTGAGGCACTGAAAAAAAAAAAATCACAAAAAAATCATATTTCAATTTTCTCAATTTCTTCCATTAAAAAAGCAAATTGGGACCTACACACACCAAAATCAATCTAAACTATACTCTAAGAAAGAGTGACCAACGTTTAAGATTAAGTAAGTAAGAATTAAGTAAGTAGATAGGTTATTAACCAAACAGAATAGAAAGTGATTATTCATGTTTTAGTTACAAAACTTTCTGTTTTTTTCACAATAATCATAAAAGCAAACAGATGCCCTGGGCATAATAAAATTATAATGTATAGATTTAACCACGCATTAACCATTAAAGTCAAACACTGATTTAAAAAATGATCATAATAGAAGTTCTCCTACATACTCTAAACTGAGTTTCACTATCCACATAAAAACTTTATTTGCAGTAAGTAACCTTCCACTTATTCCATACATTTGCAGCATTTTCCACATTTCTTCTCTGTCTCAACACTATCATATGCCTTTTTAAACCAATAAATGCAAGAAAAAGTTCCTTATCTTTATATTAAAATTATTTATTTACATGAATCAATGCAAACGTTTGATTTACACATCCTAGAACCTCCATTTTCTTCTGCAGTTATATTTTCTGTTTTGTCCATAATTTTTCCAATAATAACTGTACCAAACACTTTAACCAGTAACCCCAGAACTATAATTCTTACACTCTCTTGTCTACAGTTTTCTCTTACACGAAGGAATTATGCATGCTCTCTGCCAATCATAAGGTACTTTCCCAGTTTTCATGCATACATTGAACTAATGCACCAATCACTCAAAAACTATATCCCAACCCACTTTTAACATTTCTGTCTTAATCTCATCTGTTCTAGCTTCTTTACCACCTTTTATTCTATAAACTACATCACGCACCTCCCACACACTTACACCTGATTCTTCCTCACTCCTGAAAGATCTTATACCTCCCTGACCAATGCACGATATCAGTGCCTGCCTCTGTTCATCAACATTCAACAACACCTCAAAATATTCCCTCCTTCCCAGTACCTCCACCTAACCATCAAATGATTCCTTAATTTTAATTTTTAAATTCATTTTCTTCCTATTCTTTCTCAGCTTATTGATCGCATTACAAAACTTCTTGTTCACAGCAAAACGTGTTAATAAAACTTCACCCACTCTCTCACGAGCTCTGCTTTTATTTTATTTGATTCTACATATATTTCACCCTCCGTATGTCACCTCAACATGGTAAGAGCCTTTCATATGCCATTTTCCTCCTTTCCACTCTCTTTTGCTCGTCTTACCATCAATCGCTCCTCTGTCCTCCTGTCCCAACAAACGTCTGCAGCACAAATACTGCGTTCTTAAACATTCCAGTAGTTAATGGATAATATGATATTTGATGGTGACAAATTCCTACTATTATATGAATAGTTTTATTAACTAAATAAAAGAGCAATATGACAATCTGACAGAAGTAATAAAGATATATAACCTATCGTTTAGGGAGCACAAAATGACCAATGCAGAAAATGACTAGGTGGATTTTTAGAACTTTTGAAATAAAAGTGACACAAATTAATAGTTCTTTTCAAATTAACTGCCCTTTTAAATACCGGACTTTTTTTTTTTGCTAACAACTCCTTTCAAAATAGCAGATATCAGAGGTGGTAGATGAACATGTACCATTTTCTGCACGTATAGAAAACAACTGAACTTACCTATTGATAATATCTCATTCCAATTGCATTGTACTCTCTGAAGCGGAGAAGAGATACTGAAAATACATGCATGGAAATGCATTTGTTTTCAGGTTTCCGTTCTGCACACTAACATAACTTCTTACTAGAGTATGATATATGGAAACAAATGTTTGATAAACAGTGATCAATAGGGTTTTTTTTTACACAGGGTTTGACAAAGTTACGTTAAGGATTCCTAACTTTATTGACAAGCTATTGACAAGTTGAGGATTCCTAACATTACAGGTACAATACGAGTACACCGTGAACAAACTTGTTGCATGGCTCTTCAACCTTTCACCAGCAGATTTAAGAAATAATGCCAGAACAACAATTTTTTTTCATACGTAAACTGGAATAGTTCTTGTTATAACTGCCTGGTTGTGACGGCTTTGTAGATCTGTGGGCCTATAGCAGCAATAATCTGACCAATCAGAAAACCAACACATGCTTGGCCAATGGCAGAGATGCGAGGGTTAGATAATCGTGGAAGACGGTCGTTGAAATGACATAGTTTATTGCATTTTATCATCTGTAGTTATTCTCCCACGATCCCTCAGGTAGGTGTTTGATATATATCGGATTAAGAGCTGGTCCAAAAACTGACGCCAATGTCACTTTGAATGTCTGTTGTCTCCATATTTGATGCAAATATTTCTCAATGCAATGAAATACTCTCCGAGCCACTCCTGTTTCTCTATCTGTTAATTTCTCTCTTGTTCGTGACCTTATCAAAGGTCTTGTGAATGCCGCTGCTTATTTTTTTTCCTGTATTAGGTAACTTTAGCAAAGTATCTCTGTTTTTCCTACTAATGTTTCGTCCTCTTATATAACATGAATGTCAACAATACTTGCTAGGGAAGAAATAGTATAACATACCGAAACGATGGAAATATAGACAAACATTGCCAGATGTTTCTGGCAACGTTTCGCTTACACAATGGGATTCTCGAGTCACTTATTCATGTGTGTAGATAAATGATTTGGATAACCAAAAACTTGATAGATTAGACACATATGCAACACTTGGGTATCTTTACTGAGGGAAGGTTTCACCACACAGTGGCTTCATCAGTCCGATACAAAGTGGCTTTAAAAAGCCCACTGCGTCGACAAAACGTTGTTAATGAAGGATCTTATTACATTGCGTGTGTGCCTCTGTTTCCACTTGTAAGGATTTATTACCTCTAGTATATTTACTTTTCAAATATCTGTTTTCAACCGATGTAATACTTAATTTAATGCTTCACATTATCTCTTTATTCATTAAAGAGCACAAATAGTTTGTTTGATCCGACAGAAGGGAGAATAGCTTCAGTTCTTTGGATCAAGATCAGGATCCTCTCAAAATTAAAGTCTTCCTTCCTCTTGGTATAATATTGTTTATATTTGACTTTGTTGTGTTGTAGTTTAAGATGGTCTTCGTTACTTTGTACTTGGCGGGGTTGAACTCCAGGAGACAGTTTCTGGACCAGGCCTGCAGCCTGTCCAGATCCCTTTGTAGTCCTGAATGTACCTCCTCCGATTAAATTCTCCTTATTAACTTCACATCGTCTGCAAGCAGAGACACTTCTGAGTCAATTCCTTCCATCATGTCGTTCACATATACCAGAAACAACACCGGTCCTAGAACTGAACCCCGTGGAATCCCGACCCCTGTAACCACAACGTAACAACGAAAATCCTGCGTACATCCAAACATATATTATCTTAATAGCAAGTACAAAACGTACAGAATGCAATATCTGTTCAAAAAGAAAACAAGGTAACATTAGCAATATAGCAATCGATGTATTTTGAAGAAATAGTTAAAATTCAAGTGAGAGTTGAGAGGCCGTAGGAAATTCCGATGTATTCATACTTTCTCAAAGGAAGCAACATTGTTACAGCAAAAATTACAAGTCACTCACTGTACCTACACACACACACACACACAACTCGGATTCAGGGACTGGAAATCTTGTGTCACAAACCTCCTGGAGTTCCATGACAAGGTGACAGCAGAAAGACAAGAGAGAGAGGGGTGGGTAGATTGCATTTTCTTGGACTGTAAAAAAGGCTTTTGATACAGTTCCACACGAGATTAGTGCAAAAGCTGGAGAACCAGGCAGTGATAACAGGGAAGGAACTGCAATGGATCAAGGAATACCTGTCAGGAAGACAACAGCGAGTCATGGTACGTGACGAGGTGTCGGAGACTAGCGGGATGCCACAGGGTCTGTTATAGGACCAGTGCTGTTTCTCGTACATGTGAACGACATGACGGAAGGAATAGACCCAGAAGTATCTCTGTTTGCAGACCTTGTGAAGTTAATGAGGAGAATTCAATCGGAGGAGGACCAGGCAGGACCACAAAGGGATCTGGACAGGCTGCAGGCCTGGTTTAGAAACTGGCTCCTGGAATTCAACCCTATCAAGTGCAAAGTCAGGAAGATTGGAAATGGGCAAAGAAAACCGTAGACGGAGTACAGTCTAGCGGGCCAGAAACTACAAACCTCACTCAAGGAAAAGGATCTTGGGATGAGTATATTACCGAGCACATCTCCTGAGGCGCTCATCAACCAAATAACTGCTGCAGCATGTGGGCGCATAGCAAACCTAAGAATAGCATTCCGACATCTCAGTAAGGAATCGTTAAGGATCCTGTACACCGTGTACGTCAGGCCCATATTGGAGTATGCAGCACCAGTTTGGAACCTACACCTAGCCAAGCACATAAGGAAATTAGATACTAGTCCTGGAGCTAAAGGGCATGTCCTACGAGGAGAAGTTAAGGAAAATCGACCTGACGACACTGGAGGACAGGAAAGATAGGGCTGATATGATGACGACATATAGAATACTGCGATTAATCGGCAAGGTGGACAGAGACAGTGTTCCAAAGATGGAACACAGAAACAATGAATCACAATTGAAAGTAGAAGACCCAGGTGAGTCACAGGGATGTTAGGAAGTATTTCTTCAGTCATAGAGTTGTCAGGAAGTGAAATAGTCTGGAAAGTGATGTAGTGGAGGCAGAATCCATACATAGGTTTAAGAAGAGGTAAGATAAAGCTCATAGAACGGGGAGAGTGACCTAGTAGCGACAGTGAAGAGGTGGGGCCAGGAGCTGTGACTCGACCCATGCAACCACAATTGAGTATGCACACACACACACGTACACACACACAAAAAAAAATATCTAAGGTCACTAAAATTCAGTTTACCAGTTTAAAGTAAGATATGAACTTTCAAACTTAGTTCCACATGGGTTTAGTGCAAGGAGCTGCATCATCTTTGAACTATTAGAACGTCCTAACAAGAAAATAGATGCAAAACTCACTTGTCTGCAAATATATTGAAAATGCTTATTATAATGTGGCCATGATATGATATCCTATTAAAATATAATCTAGAGATATATGTAAAGTAGGGAAATAGATTAATAAATTCTAAATATATATTAGAAAAAGTGATGGCAAAGAAAGAAAAAGAAACAGGTTCGAGCTCAGTGACGAGGAAAATGACGAACGACTCTTCACTGATATATTTATTCCTTTTATCCTCATAGCAGTTATAGTGAAAGGAATTATCCTTACCTTCATTTATTCATTAATGGAGGATACCAAAAAAATCACAGTAGAAAGCACTGAAAATCTACCATCAGCACTTTAGCGAGTAAAAGATACAAATACCATAAAAAAAACTTTTAAAAAACTTACTGGAAAAAGAGTAAAAACTCTTTCACTTTTAACGTCAGTAGACCTGTGGTTTACATAACACTTAAAGCAAATGTAATGAAGAATTAAGAAACTTTTAAAATGGGAAATGTATCGCTAAAGACAGTAATGTTGAAACAGGTGGTCACATATCAAGAACTCTGCTTAATGTATAACACTTCTTTCCAGGCAGTCGAGATGTTCTTGTATTATCAATAAAACATATTAACTACTTGAATTGGTTTATACATATTGTGTATAACATAAAACAAAATAGTGATCGGGGTAGTACACCAAACAGGGAGTAGAATGGAATTAGCTCAGAGGCATCCACACCACCGTATGTCCTCGAATGACGGTAAAACCCCTAGCTTGGCTGGGTGCGTCATTCTTGAGGATTGTGTTGTCCCGTGGACTAAAGCGTCATGTGTTTTCGCTCACCATGAGGCGGGCCAAATCAGCATGGGTTCGACTCCTTGGCTAGTTGCAGTGTTGTCATTGATCAATACCACTCGTTCGTGGGTACAATAATATATATATATATATATATATATATATATATATATATATATATATATAAGTGTACTCACCTAATTGCACTCAACTAATTGTGATTGCAGGGGTCGATACTCGGCTCCTCGAAAGAAAACTTGCTTTCTCTGGTAATAATATTTTTTTTATCATCATATCGGCCGTTTCCCACCAAGGCAGGGTGGCCCGAAAAAGAAAAACTTTCAGCATCATTCACTCCATCACTGTCTTGCCAGAGGAGTGCTGTAAATACAATTATAAAACTGCAACATTAACACCCCTCCTTCAGAGTGCCGGTTCTGTACTTTCCATCTCCAGGACTCAAGTCGATCCTTAAAGTTTACCTGAATCCCTTCATAAATATTACCTTTCTCACACTCCAACAGCACGTCAAGTCCTAAAACTATTTGCTTCCATTCGCTCCTCTCTAACACGCTCACGCATGCTTGCTGGAAGTCCAAGCCCCTCGCTCACAAAACCTCATTTACCTACCTCCCTCCAACCTTTAATAGGCCGACCTCTACCCCGCCTTCCGTCCACTACAGATTTATACACTCTCGAAGTCATTTTATGTTGTTCCATCCTCTCTACATGTCTGAATTACCTTAATCTCTCCTCAGTCCCCTGGATAATAGTTTTGATAATCCCGCACATTCCCCTTGTTGCAACATTCACCACCCATGATTCGCACCCATATAAGAGCGTTGGTATAATATATATATATATATATATATATATATATATATATATATATATATATATATATATATATATATATATATATATATATATATATAGTGTGTGTGTGTCGAATAGGTAAAACTTGCGATTTTGGTTTAAAAAGCATCGCTGTTCTTGCCGAATAAAGCAAGCGAAAAAAATATATTTCATTGTGTTTGTTATTAAATAATTGTAATCTTATTTAAAATATATTTAGTTGGATTAGGCTAAATGAAAATGGGCTTGTTATAATAATTTTAGCTAAGTTTTCTAAGGTTCTTTTGGTAAAATAATTACGTTTCACTTTTTTTTAAATATTTCTCTCACTATCCGCAGTTTCTCAGTCCTATCTGTCCCACCAAAATTAAGTAACATCTATGGAAATATAATCCATAATTTGCTGAATCTCACCGATCCCGGTATCCTGATATGGGGGTGGCCAATATTGGCTAATAGATATGCAGACTCTCCGACTGATATGATTTCCCAGCAAATTGCCAATTTCAGATTTTCCTGGTGACGCGTCCGTGGACAGCACCAGCGACTTGATGCAAAAGACTTGGTACCAACACCCGGTATTACGCTGCTGACAATACTCCAATTAGTTTCCGAAAGCCTCGGTTATTGTTTCAGTATCTTAATGTGTTAAATTGTACTTTAAATATCAGTATCTTAATATGTTTAATCGTAACTTTAATATCTTGAACAATGTTCTGATAGGATTTGCAATATTCTGATGAATGTGCAAAAGAGTTTGACAATTTGTTGACGTGTTTGAGTGTCCTGACAAGTTAGACAGTAACCTGATATGATGATGACTTAGAACAACAATTCGTGAAATTCACATTTTTTTTAGTAGTAGTTTAGTAATTTGTAGGTTTCACTTACGTAAAAGTCTCTATAAGTGAATGATGCTTGTGCTAACGTCTCTATATAAGTGTAGTGCTATAGTGAATATTTCTATGCAGCTAGAGTGAACGTCTTTGTATAAGTAAAGTGTTTGAGTGAATGTCTCCCTATACTATAAGTGGAGTGCTTGTCAGAAAGACTGTTTAAGGAAATTAAATGCCCCCTCAAAAAAATATTTGATATTAGAAGGTCTATTTAATACCTGATATCTACCAGATAAATAATGCCGACATTATTAACAATTATGTGATCGTATGTTAGTGGCAATGATTATGTTAAAATTGATAATAATAAGAAAAAAAATAATAATAATAATAATTACAATAAAAATGATAATAATTTTAATGATAGTACTACTACTATTACTACCACTGCTACTAATACTCCTACTTCCACTATTATTATTATTAATAACAACAATAATAATATTTTTTAACACACCGACCGTCTCACACCGTGGTAGAATGACCCCGAAAAAGAAGAAACTGCCACTATCATTAGATCACCGTCTTGCCAGAGGTGCACCGACACTAAGGCTCACATACCCCTCCAAAATGCAACATCCCCAGCCCTCCTTTAGAGTGCAAAGCACTTAACTTACCACCTCTAGAACTCAAATTTGGCTAACAGGTTTCCCTGTATCTCTTCATAAATGTTACCTTGCACGTCAAGTCATAAAAACCACTTGCCTCCACTCACTTCTTTTTAACACGCTTTCATGTCTGTTGGATAATCAAGTCCCTCTCATATAAAGAACCTCCTTTACCCCCTATTTCTAACTACTGATTCATTCACCCTCAAAGTAATACTATTCTGCTCCATACTCTCTAAATGTCCAAACAACCTCAATAAGTCCTCAGCCCCCTTTCAGTAACCCCACACCCCGCAGCTCCAAAATACGAATTTTCTGCATAATATTTACACCACACATTAACTACAAGCCCGACATCTCCCCCTCTCCAGTCTTCTCCTTGCTACAACATTCACAACCCATATACGAATATTATGAAGAATATTAGTACCACTATACTCTCATTCATTTACCTTATTGCCTCATAACATTATTTGTCTCCACAAATGCTTCTATACTTCACCCACCTTTTCCCCTCGTCAGTTCTATTGTTCACCTCTTCATTTCCGTCCGCCGAGAAGTTCACTCCCAAATATCTGAACACATTCACTTCCTCCATACGCCCTCCTTCCAATCTGACATTCTGTCTTTCATTACATATTTTTGTTGTTGTTATCATCACTTTGCTCTTTCCTGTAATCACTTTAATTAAATTCTTTTATATATCCTCCCAAATTCGTAAACTAACCTTTGTAATTTCTATTCAGAATCTCCAAAAAAACAGTGTCATAGGGAAAAACCCAGCTGTGACTACTCCCACTTTGTATATGATTCTTACTCTTTTAATCCCATTTCTCTGCCAACACCCTAACATTCACTTCTTTTACAACACAATTTGCACAAGAAGGGGACACCATCTATAAATATATTAAACAACCACTGTGACATCACGCATCTTTGTCTAAAGACTATTTTTAGTTAAATCTCCCTCTCAACTAAATAATAATAATAACTTGAAAAAGTTCTTTTGTTGGGAAAGCGTGTATTTGTACATTTGTACTCCTCTCTTGTTCCTGTACTCGAGTCTTGCCCCGGTGGCCTGGTGGTTAAAGCTCTCGCTTCACACACGGAGGGCCCGGGGTTAATTCCCGGCGGGGTGGAAACATTTCGACGTGTTTCCTTACACCTGTTGTCATGTTCACCTAGCAGCAAATAGGTACCTGGGTGTTTGTCGACTGGCGTGGGTCGCATCCTGGGGGACAAGATTGAGGACCCCAATGGAAATAAGACAGACAGTTCTCGATGACGCACTGACTTTCTTGGGTTATCCTGGGTGGCTAACCCTCCGGGGTTAAAAACCCGAAGAAATCTTATCTTTCATCTTCATTTTGCACATTAAAACATAAGAAAGGATGAGCACTGCAGGAGGCCTACTAACCCATGTTAGGCAGGACCAACGCTCATCCGCCCACTCATCCATATAAAAATGATCACTCTTTCTTCTCTTCCCTCTGTCTCGGATTTCATATTGATTTCCTTGACGACCTCCCTTAGTCACTTCCCCTCCTTTAGTCATCCACATGCGATCTCGTTCAATTTCTCCTTCAATTTCTCTAGCTCCTCTCTTATCCCTCTTCTCAGTTGGGCTGTTTCCTCTTTCAACCCCATCTCTTTTCAACATGTTCCTCCATTCTCTTCATCGCTTCGTCTATTTCATGCGATTTCTTTCTAATCTACCGATCCAATTGTCCATGTCCTCTTTCATCTGATCAGTTTTCCTGCCAAGCCTTTGTGTAAGTCCCTGAAGCGAATATTACATGTACTCCTTATTTTCCTTTTGCTTCATCTTTGATGTTATTGTACCCTGGTCATTCTTGGATGTATACCCTGTCATGTTCACCTCCACCCACATTACCTTCACGTCCACCCACACTACCTTCACGTCCACCCACACTACCTTCACGCTCACCCACATTACCTTCACCTCCACCCTCACTGCCTTCACATCCATCCACACTACCTTCACGTCCCCACACTACCTACACGTCCACCCACACTACCTTCACGTCCACCCACACTACCTTCACGTCCACCCACACTACCTTCATGTTCACCCACACTACCTACACGTCCACCCACACCACATACACGTCCACCCACACTACCTACACTTCCACCACACAACCTACACATCCACCTGCACTACCTACCCATCCACCCACACCTCCTACATGTCCACCCACCTTACCTACACGTCCACCCACACCACCTACACATCCATCCACACAACCTACACGTCCACCCACCTTACCTACACGTCTATCCACACTACGTTCACGTCCATTACATCTGCTCGTCCACACACATCACCTATGTCTGTTTCATGTTAAGAGGTACCATGACCACATCTTTGGGAGTATGTACCATGACCACATCTCTGGGAGTATGTACCATGACCACATCTCTGGGAGTATGTACCATGACCACATCTCTGGGAGTATGTACCATGACCACATCTCTGTAAGGAGGTACCATGACCACATCTCTGCAAGGAGGTACCATGACCACATCTCTGTAAGGAGGTACCATGACCACATCTCTGGGAGTATGTACCATGACCACATCTCTGCAAGGAGGTACCATGACCACATCTCTGGGAGTATGTACCATGACCACATCTCTGTAAGGAGGTACCATGACCACATCTCTGCAAGGAGGTACCACGACCACATCTCTGTAAGGAGGTACCATGACCACATCTCTGCAAGGAGGTACCATGACCACATCTCTGGGAGTATGTACCATGACCACATCTCTGGGAGTATGTACCATGACCACATCTATGTAAGGAGGTACCATGACCACATCTCTGGGAGTATGTACCATGACCACATCTCTGTAAGGAGGTACCATGACCACATCTCTGCAAGGAGGTACCATGACCACATCTCTGGGAGGAGGTACCATGACCACATCTCTGGGAGTATGTACCATGACCACATCTCTGAAAGGAGCTACCATGACCACATCTCTGCAAGGAGGTACCATGACCACATCTCTGGGAGGAGGTACCAAGACCACATCTCTGCAAAGAGGTACCATGACCACATCTCTGGGAGGAGGTACCATTACCATATCTCTGGGAGGAGGTGCCATCACCACATCTAGGCAGTGATCTAGTCGTTTACAAATCATATATGGCAGCCTTGGGTGTGTGTGTATGTGTGTGTGTGTGTGTATGTGTGGGTGTGGGTGTGTGTGTGTGTGCGTGTGAGTGTGTGTGTATGTGTGTGGGTGTGTGGTTATGTGTTTACTAACCTAGTTGTAGTTACAGGGGTCGAGTCACAGCTCCTGGCTCCTCTTCACTGGTCGCTACTAGGTCACTCTTCCTGTTCCAAGAGCTTTATCATACCTCTTCTTAAAGCTATGCATGAATCCTGCCTCCACTACATCACTTCCCAGACTATTCCACTTCCTGACAACTCTGTGACTGAAGAAATACTTCCTAACATCCCTGTGTTCATCTGAGTCTTCAGGTTCCCACTGTGACCCCTTTTTGATGTGTCCCATCTCTGGAACATCCTGATCTGTCCACCTTTTCGATTCCTCTTAGTATTTTATATATCGTTATCATATCCCCCTTATCTCTCCTGTCTTCCAGTGTCGTCAGGTCGATTTCCCTTAACCTCTCCTCGTAGGACATACCCCTTAGCTCCAGGACTAGTCTTGTTGCAAACCTTTGCACTTTCTCTAGTTTCCTTTCATGCTTGGCTAGGTGTGGGTTCCAAACTGGTGCTGCATACTCCAGTATGGGCCTAACGTACACAGTGTACAGGGTCCTGAACGATTCCTTATTAAGATGTCGTAATGCTGTTCTTAGGTTTGCTAGGCGCCCGTATGCTGCAGCAGTTATTTGGTTGATGTGCACCTCACGAGATATGCCCGGTAAACCATACCATGGGTGGGGTTCGAGCCTGCGGTCACAGAGTCTCAAAACTTCAAACCGTCGCATTAGCCACTGGGCCAGCTAGCTTCAATAAGATTCATCCAACTAGGTATATTTCTACACCATAGGAAAGTTAGCATAGGCACCACTGTGTCCACAAATGCAAGTTTTTACAGACGAATCTCCCGCTAGCATGGCCGTGACGAACTGTAGCTCAAGTTCCCCTCAAAGCCGTCAACATGACTCACGAAATAGTAATGACACGATTGCAAACAAACCATACCACGGGTGGGGTTAGAACACGCGGTCACAGAGTCTCAAAACTCCAAACCGTCGCGTAAGCCACTGGGCCAGCTAGCTTCAATAAGATTCGTCCAACTAGGTATAATGAAGCTAGCTGGCCCAGTGGCTTACGCCACGGTCTGGAGTTTTGAGACTCTGTTACCACGGGTTCGAACCCCACCCGTGGTATGGTTTGTTACTAGTTTAATATATCGTATTATAATTTAGTTAAGTAATGTAGTGTGTATGTGTGTAGTGATTAGTGAGTAGCGTTGTGTGGTGAAGGGAACATTTTGTAGTGCAGTATATTATATAGTGTAATTGTGAATATTATTGTATAGTGAACAGTTATGTATAGTGTGAATCGCTTAATGCAGTCAGTAGCTTAGCTAAACTGTGTAGAGAATAAAGTAGTAAAAAGTGTAGTGAATGTTGTACTATACATTGTAGTGCAGTATATATTAGTTTAGTGTACTGTGGTATAAATATGATAATAGTTTAGTGCACTGTGGAATAAGTAGGAAAATAGTTTAGTGTACTGTGGTATAAGTAGGATAATAGTTTATTGTATATTATCGTCAAGTGAGTTTTGTGATATGTTCAATGAGAACACTAGACATGTTTTGCCCAACGACTGCCACATTCGGGGAAAGGCAAGCCCACACACGAATTTCTTTTTCCTCTCATTTGGATACCAGAGTGAGTGGCTGTTTAGAGTTTCGGGTTCATGTCTCGGCCAGTCACACTATTGTTCACTGTTTCCATTGTTGCATTGATTAGTGTACTGTACACACACATCCCACACATAGAAGAGAGGAGCTTGCGACGACGTTTCGATCCGACTTGGACCATTTACAAAGTCACACTAACACAAAGAAAAGGTAGATGGGGTATTTGAGTTAACCTGATTCCTTCCCCTTCTATCTCTTCCCCCTTCTCCTCTTTCTTCTTTCTCCTCTTTATTTCTCCTTGTATGTGTCCTTTATTTTATTTTCATCATTTTTTCCTCCTCTGTGTTCTAGTCCTTACCCTATGTGGGCCGCCAGCTTTATTGCAGTGCTCCTCTTTCCTAGAATTGACTGACTGCACTACTACCACTACTACTTCCACTATTACTCCTCCACCACTTTCTTGTGCCCTCTCCTGACTGTTGGCCTATAAATACCCCTTCTACCTTTTCTTTGTGTTAGTGTGACTTTGTAAATAGTCCTCTCTTCTATGTGCGGGTTGTGTGTGTATTGTTCCAGTCACGGTATTGTGCCTTTTTTGTTATTTAGTGTACTGGTCATGAGGCTGGTATCCAAACATGAAGAGAATTCTTTTCCCAGAATGAGGCGGGCATTAGGGAATACATGTCTTAAGTGTTCTCGCTGGATTCTTAACATTATCTGCAATAGTGGTGTGGAGGTCTAGCGCATCAAGAGTCAGGAATCTTTCTGTGAGGCTGCCTGAAGTCTCAGTTTCGAGTTTTGGTCAGTCGAAGTATTGTTCTTTGCTGGTTGCATTGATGATCATATGTCTCGTTGAGGCTGGTATCCTCCAAAAAAGATGAAAGAAATTAGTCTCTGAGCTTGCGTTTCCCAGAATTGGGCAGATTGCATATGAGATAGCAAGCTATAAGGAAAAAAATAATAATTTCATAAAGAACATATTCATTTCACAGAATTACACACTGGGAGAGGAAAATCTTAAATTATTCACAGCTTACCATGATTTTGGGGACTTACCTGTGTTATTACGCGACGATATTAGCTTGACCAGCATTGGGTACTTAGCACAAATTACTTTAAGGTTACCTGGTGACCATCAGAGATGTATATTAGAAGGTTCTGTCTGGGCTAAATTTTAGAAGCGATCTGTTGACCATAGAAAACGCAGGATGTTCAAAGTCGGTATTCATTAGGTTCCTGATAATTATGTTAATATTGCCGTCTTCCTGGACGGTGAGAAAAATTACTGTCTCGATGTATGTGTATTGTTTTCAGGTCTCATTTTATGACAATATCTTTATAGTATAATCATGATCAAACTATATATATATATATATATATATATATATATATATATATATATATATATATATATATATATATATATATTATATTATATATATATATATATATATATATATATATATATATATATATATATATATATATATATATATATATATATATATATATATATATATATATATAGGTAATACTTGCGATTTTGGCAAATCAGTCTGAACCTAACGAAAAAAATGATTTCACTGTGGTTGTTTATTATTAAATTAGGCTAAATTAAGATGCGCTTTTTATAATTAAGTTAGTTAGGTAAGTTTTCTAAGTTTCTTTTGGTACAAAATTATTATTTTTTCCATTAACATAAATGGAGATATATATATCCTTAAATGTATAAGAGAAAATATTAGAAATGACTCAATTTTAAATGAGTTTTTGGTAATTGACCAGTTTTACAATTATTTAATAACAAACACAATGTAATAAATTTTTTTAGCTTGTCTTATTCGGCAAGAAGAGCGATGCAATTTAAGCCAAAATCGCAAGTTTTACCTATTCAACACCCCCCACACACCCCCAACACACAAATATACAACAGGCCTAGTGTCTAATCGACATGTACCTTGAACAAATGGTTAATACACACACACACACACACACACATACACACACACACGCATATATATATATATATATATATATATATATATATATATATATATATATATATATATATATATATATATATATATATATATATATATATATATATATATATATATTATATATTAATATATTTCTGAACTAAGGTCAGGAAGAGCAGGTCTAAGCAGCACACAGACACACACGAAAAGGTTTTCCAATCTAAAAAAATTATATTTTTTCCAGGAGAGTAGGTGATTCCCGGAGGATAACAAGTGGGTGTTTCTGGCGGACACTCCACCTCTCTGCCCACTCTCTCCCACTGACACTCTAACATACGATGTAATTTTAGTAGGCGAAGGCTATCACATTTCAGTGTCTGCCGTTTGGTGTTTACAATACGTATTGAAAATCTGCCTCATTACTGGAGATGCTATGAAAGCTTTCTTTGTATTTGTATTTTTTTACTTAATGAATTTTCTCTGAATATATAGGCTTTCTGTTTACTCCTTTAGGAATCAAACTGTACTTTGAGTGAGGGAGAGGAAATGAAAGGTATCCGGTATTTGTATTTTTATATAAGGATGTATTAATTTTTAAGCCAGTATGTAAATTCATGGATGACGAGCAACTAGGAGGAGCACGATACTGACAATGTGAGGTAAAGAACAGAAGTCTTCTAAATTCCAATGACTTAAGTGAATACAATCTAGAATCGATATACATTCATTTAAATGCCTTAAGTGTTTCCTGACGTGTCTGTTTCCTCTACTGTGAACACGTAGTAGCTCTGAAGTGATGCCAAAATTTCTTCTTTTTGTTCAGTCTATTCAGGTGCAGTCTTGTCTAAGTATTGCTCATACAGAGAACTGCGCTTATATTGCAGGTTAGGTTCCGGGCACCAGCTGCAAAGATAAAATCATTGTAAAGTGAAACATAACCTTTTTCACTTTCAAATGCCCGGTGGCTAGAGCTCTCGCTTCACACACGGAGGGCCCGGGTTCGATTCCCGGTGGGTGGAAACATTTCGAAATGTTTTTTTACACCTGTTGTCATGTTCACCTAGCAGCAAATAGGTACCTGGGTTGTTAGTCGACTGGTGTGGGTCGCATCCTGGGGGACAAGATTAAGGACCCCAATGGAAATAAGACAGACAGTCCTCGATGACGCACTGACTTTCTTGGGTTATCCTCTGTGGCTAACCCTCCGGGGTTAAAAATCCGAAGAAATCTTATCTTTATAACATGTTTATACTATCATATATTAAATGGGCAACAGAGCTAGGCCTGATAAATGTATATAGAGTACACACATTACAGTAATTTTCCTAGCATGAATCTTAGCCCTGGCTTTGTCTCTGAACTTGACAGCCTTGCTAATTACGTTGTTCAGTGTTATAAACTTCAGAACTATCGTGACTTGACCAGACTTTTCTCTCCTTTTTGCTTTTTCTGTATTTTCATTTCATTTCCTGTTTTCTTCCTTCGTGGGTTCTCTCCTATGAGGCTTTTGGCCAACAGGGATTTTTGTCCAACGTCCGTGGGCCATTAATTCTATTGTAGTATTCCTCTGTTCTCTTCATCTTACGAACTGCTACTGCAACTACTACTATGTTTTCACTACTATTATACTGCAGTTTTCTACAAATTTCTCACTGACAGTAATTCCTTATTATGCTAATCCTACCTCTACCAGTGCTGCACTTATACTATTTCTAACACTATTTCTACTTCTACTACTATTATTATTGCTACTACTACCACTAATACTTCTATTTCTACTACTATTACTACTACTACTATTAGTGTTATTATTTTACCAATAATTGTACCACTACTACTATTGCTACTACCTTACTGCTACCTATATGACTACTTCTATTGCTATTAATTTTCCTCCAACAACACGACCACTACTACAACTACCTCTACTTTCTCTTCCATTACCACTAACTTCCTTCCCCATCTCTCTAGTATATATTCTGGCCTCCCCTTCTCGATTTAGTGTGACTTGTCTATGGTCGGAATAGAACCAGAGCTTCGTCATTAGTTTCCCTGTTTTATTTATGTATACATAATTGTGATTAGGTGATGATAATAGAAAATGAGAAGTGATGATAAATTGTAGCTTTCAAGATAAAGGATGACAAATGCAAATATTATTAGATAAGGCTAATAGGTAAAGATGATGATAATAAGAGGTAATAACAAGCAAGAACAATTGTAAAATAGTTAACTTCATAGGTAAAATTCATTGATAATGACAGTAAATAAGACAATGATAGGTTATGATAATAGGTAATGATGAGAGGTAATGATGATTCGCAATGATGACCGTAAAAATAAGATGCCCGTTGCACAACAAGCTGTTACAGGGACAACGTTTCGCTCTGTGTAGAGAGTAATGACGGTATTGGTGACCGGGATGAGAGAGAAAGACAGATAGACAGACAGACAGACGGAGAGAGAGAAAGAGAGAGAGATTGACTGACTGCCATATTTTGATATAATTTCTGCGTCTACCATTTTTTTTAAATATATTATTCCTATTGTTATATTTACCATAAAAGTTGTATTTTTCTCATTGCTAATGACATTACTGTTATCAATATTTTCATCAATAGACATATCATCTTCATTATGAGCATAATAACGAAGGTGAGAATTAAAATCACATATGTGGCTGGAACAGTTGCTAAACATTCCCAAAATTTGTAAATGAGATTTTACAGGATGTTTAGGTCGGTCGTGGACCACTGGTGACGACTGTTTTGTTAAATAAGATGATGTTTATATTGATGTTTATATTGATGATAGCAATGTCATTGATATTGAATAAAATATAACAGTCGTGTTGAATCTGTCGAAAGGAATAATAATTAAAAAAAAATGGTAGATGCGGAAATTCTGGCATTAGATATCAGCTTACTGTTTGTCTGTCTCTGTCTGTGTGTCTGTCTCTCTCGGGTCCTTGCTTAAGCAAGATGGGACTTACACAGAAGACAGCAAAGAAATTAGTGAAATACTGAAGTCTCGGTATGACTATATTTAGTGAGCCATTCATCGGATTTAAGATCGACATTACTAAGATGCACGTTAGGAAACACTTGTCCTGTTTCCTAACCTAAATCGGAAGGAATTTTTCATGAAGGAGCCTCAAAACCTTGTCAATGTATGCCAAAATTCTGACATAACCCTAACTCCACTGGACTGAAAAAAAAGTTAATGACAACATGCCCCATGGACTGTGCCCCAGGCCCAGACTTGTGGAACTCTGTGTTTATTAAGAACTGGAAGTAATCCCTTTGGCATGCTTTAAGGAAGCTATGGAGAGGGAACCAGGACAAGGATATTACCCATAGTCGCTAACGCATATAGCCCCACTCCATAAAGGTGGCAGCAATAATAATAATGCAATAGCTCTACGTCGTACATTTGGAATCCAAGAACTTGGATTCCAAACAATTGAACAACCCAGGCCAGCTTGAATTTTGAACAGGTCGCTACCGCTTTTCACATCAACTGGAACACTATAACATGGTTTTGGATGTACTGGAGGACAAACAGAGCGCATATGAAGTATATAGAGATATTGCAAATACCTTCTAAAATTGCAGTCATAGTGTAATGCTAAAGAAGTAATTGGAAAAGTGGACAGATGGATTTTCAACTTTCTAACCAACAGAATAAAAAGAATAATGGTAAACATAGTTAAGACGGAGGCTGTCAAAGTGAACAAACAAAAGCTTTGTTCCTTAAAGGACAGTACTCTTCCCAATCTTGTTTCTCATCCTCATATCAGAAATAAGCAGAGAGGAAAATCGTAGTACCGTCTCTTCTTTTGCAGACGATACTAAAATCTGCATTAGTGTCATCCACTGAGGACACAGTAAATATCCAAATGGATATAAACCAAGTTTTCCAGTGGGCAACGGAAAACAATATGGTGTTCATTGAGGCCAAATTTCAGCTAATCCGTTACGGAAAACTTGAGGAAATGATAGCTAGAGCGCAGTATACTACAAACTCTATGCACACAGTATAGCGAAAAAGTAGAAAGTCTTCAATGCTGACATAGTGCCTTCTCGACAAAATCTCTAGGGGATCTCAGTTTGTGGCTATATTGAATATCTTGCTGATTTCGTCCTCTAAATACTCTGGACTGTAGATGCGCAAGGCTCTCAAGAACATTGTGAAGAGCACACTCCTCTTTACCCTAGATTCGTGATTGGAATAGTAATGAATGAATGACGATACTTTGGTGGACTTCCAATAGAGGGTCAATTTGAATTTTCCGTCAACACGATAGATTAAAACATGTAGGAACTGCAAAGTGTTGTTTATTTCATGTTCTGTTGCGAACTAAATTGAAGGTACTAGACCACTGAGTCTAGGTAGGAATTCATCATTGTTGTGATCCCTACGCCATATACAAAGAACATCATCTACGTATCTAAACCAACCATCTTTATCTGGGAGAATGTCTTTAAGAAGTCTAGTCTCATAGAATTCCATATACAAGTTGCTGAGTAAGGGACTGAGGGGATTTCCCATTGCCATGCCTTGCTTTTGATCATAGTATTTCCCTTCAAACACAAACTTCCCATCAGTAACACATAACTTGATCAATTCAATTATTATATTCGTGGGGTAGGGCAAGGAGAAGTTTTCTAGTTCCTCTTCAAGGTACGAAAGCAAATCAGGGACAGGGATTTTGGTGAACAGAGCTGTGACGTCAAAGCTCACCAGGGTAAAGTCATGTGGCACATTTAATTTCTGGAGATTTCAGTAAGGTCAACATTATTTTTAATATGTGCATCCGACATCCTACCAACCATGGGAGTTAGAAGTTTAACAGCCATTTAGATATGTTATATGCTGCTGAGCCTACTGAACTGATAATAGGGCGGGCTGGGTACCCTGGTTTATGAGTCTTGATCAACCCATAAAGATACGGTAGAGTTGCAGACCTAGCTGACAGATGTTTAATTAATCCATCATTCTCCTTCAATAACGTTTAAAGGTGCTTATTGAAATAGTTGTTGACCTGGTTGGTGGGGTTCTTAATGAGAGGTTCATTCGTTTCATTATCACAATACACAGTTCATTTTGCCTAAATATTCAGTTTTATCGAAAATAATAACTACCTTGGAGTTACCGCCTCTCGAGAGGTGCAGAGTCTGATCATTACTGAGGTCTCTATAAGCTTTTGTGAATATTAATGGGCAGCTGGGAAACAACGGCTGTAGTAATGTCCCGTATACCATACCTCTACATATATTAAATGTATCATTGGTCAAGTCACTGTGTTTTTCCAGCATGCAAAACGATTTTGCTAAGTATACATAATTAACATAATTAGTTGTGGGCGCAAAGCTTAATCGAGACCCTAATGCTGCCTGCTGGTCACTACTTAATTCTTTGCTAGACAGATTCATAACGAACTCTGGATTCGCATGTGTGGTCCAACCACTCTGTGCTATGAGAGTATTTAACGTCCTATTATGATTGCCTTCCGTGTTCTGTCTGACTCTTCTAAGCTTCCTATAAATGTAATCAAGCAAGTAGTCATGTCAGCCTTGGGGAATCTTATTAAAGAATACCGTCTTGGCTCTCCTCATTTCCATGAAAAGCATCTTTTTTTTTCATGTCTTACTAGGTCAATATTTTTAATGACCAATAACCCAAGTAGTTGATCGTAGTAGCTAGCCTGCCCAACCTGTTATGTAGTAGGGATTTTGGTAGAACCTGTTGACATAGGCACTTAATTAGAAATACTAACATGAGTGCAGCTTTATGGTCTTTGAGGTGTGAGCATTTGTAGAAGGTAACAGCAAAACTCAAGGAGCGAAACAAGGGGAAGAATTTGGAGAAGAGTTTGCGAGTGGGGTTCATAATGGAAAAAATCGCAGACAGGCGATCTTAACAATGCAAGACCAGCCATTTCTCAGTGCTTCATCAGGAGATATGTAAAGTTGCAAGGCAACAACTGAAAGGGTGAAGGGAAGTTTTTTCCTCAGAGTAGCACAGTGCTGGTTGACACCAGCCATAGCCGCACTCTGAATGTGAGGCAACGTTAAAAATGATTGAGGAAAATAGTATAATGTAAACTGGAAGTGGTTGATTATTTCGCAAGTTAATTTTTTTTAATAATAAACTAAATTAAAAGAAGTGTCTTACCACAGAAAATGCTTCAAAGGAGATCCAAAAACATAGTAAGAATTTATATAGAACTGTTCTCCTATTTCTTTAAAATATTAATCCAATGTTGCAGATCAACGTTCGTTAATATTTTTGTTTCCTGAAGCTACGCTGAATCTGTGCTAGAATGCAGTTGTTTACATGAATATTTCGAGAACATTTTGTTAGACATAGTCACGCAGGGCTGCATGTTGTTAGGGAACTGGTAGTATTGAGTGTGGATATTGAAGATGAAATGTGTTAAGTAAAAGGACACAAATGCAACTAATGTGACATTTTATTGTGGCAACGTTTCGCTGGAGAGCGAAACGTTGCCACAATAAAATGTCACATTAGTTGCATTTGTGTCCTTTTACTTAACATATTGTCGGTAATTCTACCAATATTAATACAAGATGAAATGTGCTGAGGAACTGATGGAAAGTGCCAGGATTATTTAAAGGAATTTGAACCAAATCTGATAATCGTAAGGATTTGATATAAAGGAGATTACGGCAATTGAAAGAGCATTGACATAATACAGAAGAAAACGATACAAGAAGAGATTGTAAGTTTGAGGCTGGTGGTGTTAATAGAGTCACAATGTAAGGAAAAACCTGCTGAAACACCGTGACAGTGTTAACTAAACTAGGGCAAGTAGGTCAAAAACTGAAGTTGTTAGTGTAAGAATGAGCTGGAAAAGTCAAGTATAGGTGCGGTAAAGGAGAGTTTGTGGTGTTATACAGGAGGATGAGGCTGGAAGCTGTGGTGTGTAGGTCGTATTGAACTTTCTCTCAGCCAAGTTATAAATGGATGGCCGCTGCCATCTTCCACACGCCGGTAATTAAGAGCAAACGCGAACGTCCACGATAAGTTATAGTGGCGCTTGGAAGGAATGATGAAGATAAATAAATGTGTGTGTGGGAGAGAAAGAGAGAGAGAGGCTGATAGACACACAGACAGACAAACAGGCAGACACACAGACAGGCCGAGAAACAGACATACAGAGAAATTTGATAATTTTCCACTATTAAAACACAGTTTTCAAATAAACTTTATAACTTAATTTTCCAACCATGTGATATATTTTCTCCAGAAAGCAACAATATTGGTATCTACTGTGAGGCAGCCTAGATATTGCTCCAAGGAGAGGTAAGTACGAGCTGGATGATTTATGGCGTTGAATATTGATAATGAAAGATGAGTTAGTGGCTGATTTGTGGATTGGAACCTTGGAGCTGAAGGCTAAGAGTGTTTGGGATGGGTTTATAGCCTGGTGGGGAGTGGGGACCTCCCTCCTCGGTGACAAATGCCACACTTTGCTCATGGCTGGAAATGGGAGTTCGAGGTGATGCATATCTATTGGGGATTTACCAGTAAAGTGCATGGCAGTCTCGTTAAGACAGCAGATGTGATGAGGATACCACGCCATTCAGTCACTGCTTCTCATGCGTACAAAATATTTTTCCTCAGGGTAATTCTGGTATGTTTTCTCAAATTCGTAGACTGAACCAAACATGCAAACCATAACTAAAATTCAGTATGTCTGTGAACATAGTTTCTGTATTAGTTGTGTCTTGATGTTATAGAAAATATTTTTTTTAAGATCAATAACTTCATATCAATAATTCAATAAAAAAATATTCAGATCCTACCCTCGGTGGGCCCCGAGCTACCTTGCAGTGTCCTCTTTCTTAGTAAATGTCTGACTCCACTACTACTACCTCCACCACTTCCTCTATTCTTCCCGTCAATGTCTGCTGGCCTATATATACTCCCTCCTTCTCTCTTTTTTGTTAGTGACTTTGTAAATGGTCCAAGTCGGACCGAAACGTCATCGTAAGCTCCTCTCTTCTATGTGCGGGTTATTTGTGTATTGTTCCAGTCACGGTATTGTGCCTCTTTTTATTTTGCACCACTGTATTCATGCTTGTGTTTCCAGTCAATGTATTGTGTCCATTAATAAAGTTCACATAAAATATAGAATATATATATATATATATATATATATATATATATATATATATATATATATATATATATATATATATATATATATATATATATATAATAGGTTGGATTCCACCTCTGGTACAAATTGTGGGACCCATAGCCTCGGAGAAGTGGATAAAAAGGCTTCAGGGAAGAATATTCGGATTTCTTCCTGAAGCCATTTCAATATTCCACTTCCCCTACCACCCCATCTTTTCATTCTTTTTTTTTACCAATAGGTATATTTTATTACATAATATGGTACAAAAGATTTAAAAGATACATTGTTGATATAAAGATGGAATATACATTACAAGTGGTGTGAGTGATACATGTCTAGTACACACAAACACACACACATAGCCAGGAGCTATGACTCGACCCCTGCAACCGCAACTAGGTGAGTACATATATATATATATATATATATATATATATATATATATATATATATATATATATATATATATATATATATATATATATATATATATATATATATATATATCAAAAACACTGATCTCTGGCCGACGGAGACTCGAACCTACGAACCTCATGACAAGGTACGCAGTGCTTTGCCGACCGTACCACACTGGTCCCATACCTTGGCATCCAGCTTTCGCTAGACGTTATTCCAAGGCAGCCAGACGGAATAAATGTGATAGATATATAATCTTTATTACTAATATTAGCGTAATTACACAACATTGTATTCACGCCACCACTAGTATTTGGCTATCAAGACTACTCATCAGATAAACCATACCACGGGTGGGGTTCGAACCCGCGGTCAGAGAGTCTCAAAACTCTAGACCGTCGCGTAAGCCACTAGGCCAGCTAGCTTCAATAAGATTCATCCATCTAGGTATATTTCTACAGAATAGGAAGGTTAGCATAGGCACAACTGTGTCCACAAATGCAAGATTTACAGACGAATCTCCCGCTAGCATGGCCGTGACGAACTCTAGCTCAAGTCCCCCTCAAAGCCGTCCACATGACTCACGAAATGCTAGCGGGAGATTCGTCTGTAAAAACTTGCATTTGTGGACACAGTTGTGCCTATGCTAACCTTTCTATGGTGTAGAAATATACCTAGTTGGATGAATCTTAATGAAGCTAGCTGGCCTAGTGGCTTACACGACGGTCTAGAGTTTTGAGACTCTCTGAACGCGGGTTCGAACCCCACCCGTGGTATGGTTTGTTTGCAATCGTGTCATTACGATTTCGTGAGTCATGTGTACTCATCAGATACTGAATGCTCCTTCTGCTGGCCCCTCCCTCTCTCTCCTATGGCTCCTCCCACTTTGGGCCCCTCTTATATTACGTTTGCTTTCCATTTTGAATTTTTATTCACACAAAAAAATAGAAGATTCACTATTATGCAGACTACTACATTATTGAAAAAATGGTATTTATGAAAGCATATTAGACCCAACAGTGATATGTACTGGACGCGTGACGTTATTTGTTTACTCTCCAACATCAGCAAAAATCTAGCATTTTCGCTAATTTGAGCTCAATTTCAAGGTACTTTTATTCTGTAACTCATTCAAAATCATCTCTATTTCTGTAACATATGTTTCATTCCATCAAACGAGATCAAGAAAACGAGAATACAATCATAAATACCATACGAAAATACACAGCAAATTCGCTATAAGTGTATGTTTGTGGGTCTGAAATGGATTAATCTAATTTACATTATTCTTTATAGGAAAAATTCGTTCGGTACTCGAACAACCTTCTGTATCGAATTCAGTTCGAGTACCGAGGAGGTTCCGGCAGGCCGGACTTGAGTTCTGGAGATGGGAAGTACAGTGCCGGCACTCTGAAGGAGGGGTGTTAATGTTGCAGTTTTATAACTGTAGTGTAAAGCACCCTTCTGGCAAGACAGTGATGGAGTGAATGATGATGAAAGTTTTTCTTTTTCGGGCCACCCTGCCTTGGTGGGAATCGGCCGATGTGTTAAAAAAAAAAAAAAAAAATATACACGCACACTCTCCGTACCTCCCTAATCCTCTCCCTACCTCCCTCTCACTTTTCCTCCCTCCAACAAACACACACAAACAAATACACACACGCAAACACACACACACACACACACACACAGAAGGGTTAGAGGATACATGATAACGACATACAAAATACTGCGGGGAATTGACAAGGTAGATAGTGACAGGATGTTCCAGAGAGGGAACACAGAAACAAGGGGACACAACTGGAAGCTGAAGACTCAGATGAGTCAAAGGGATGTTATGAAGCACTTCTTCAGCCATAGAGTAGTTAGGAAGTGGAATAGTCTAGCGAACGATATAGTGGATGCGGGAACCATACATAGTTTTAAGACAAGGTATGATAAAGCTCATGGAGCAGGGAGAGCAGAGACCCAGTAGTGGACAGCGAAGAGGCGGGGCCAGGAGCTGAGTCTCGACCCCTGCAACCACAATTAGGTGAGTACACACACTTACAAACACACATCAGAAACGACCACACGAAAACATAAGTTTTTCTTTGTGACCAAAAAAATGGGTTGCCAGAGAGTAGGACAGAAAACAAATGGACTGATGGATGAGTCTGGGAAGGAAAATTGGGTGGCAGAGCTCATGATAAGGGAACAAGAGTGGAGAAGGAAGCTAGAAAAGCTTAGCAAGAAAATGGAGGAGAGGATAGGTACAGAGAGCCGGAAATGGGAGCTACAAGCCGCAGTAAAGCTAAGATACAGAATTTAGAAGAGTAACTTAAAATCTGCAACAGTCTAAAGAATCAAAGAGCAGTATGGGCATGACATCGTGAACTGCAACATCAGTCACAAACGAGGGGACTGTAGGGAACAAAGGAGTTATACTGCATGCTGAAGACCTATCAGACCACCGTGGAGCCCAGGAAAAGACGAGAAGCACACCAGAAACAAACGAGGGGACTAACGAAAATGAAAGAGCTAAGCCATATGCAGAGGCACTAACAGACCACAGCAGTGCCCAGGAAAACCTGAGAAGGGAAATGACAGACCATTGGGCACAGGAACATCAGAGGGAGAAGAAATTGAAGAAAGGAAAGCTGCAATGGAGGCAACTAAATCGACTCAGGGGATGCAAACTGGAATGCATTGGGAGGATGAAAACGAGTGGTCAGTCTTTGTTTATGGGCTCCAGGAAGTTGAAGAAAAAACTTAAGAAGCAAGAAGACAGGAGGAGAAAAAAGCGAATGAAAGCAATAGGAGAGGACATGATCCAGCTGACAAATTTTCAGAGAATAGGGGAGTTTGCAAGAGGAAAAAAACTGCCAGTCATAGTTATTTTCAAGGTAGAATCAGCTCGAAATAGAATCCTGCAGGAGAAAGCACGACTAATGGACACATCGGCATATCGGAGGGTGTACCTCGACCACGACACAACACAAGAAGAAAGATAGAAACTGAAAAAAGTGTACAAAGATGCAAGGAGGAAAAAGAGGGAAAGATGGAGATGGAGAGAAGAACCCAGACTCAGGAGGAAGAGCAAATACAACTTCCCTCAGAACCACCTATAGAAGGCCTTCATCAATGACAACCTTAATGCAACCAAACAATCAAACCCAAAACCCACACACTGTACCCAATGCCCCCCCCCCCCCTTCATCACAAACTCCAACCTCACAGCAACCCCCCATAGTTTCCCGCCAGGTTTCCCGCTCCCCCAACCCCAACGTACTCCCCAGAACACAGTTTTAGAAAAGTTGAATGTTTGGTATACAAATGCAGACGGAATAACAAATAAATGTGAGGAGTCGCATAAAGAATCAAGGAGACATCTCCAGACATCATAGCACTCACAGAAACGAAACTCACTGGGACAACAAACGCAGTCTTCCCACTCTGATATCAGATCCAGAGGAAAGCTACAGGGAGCAGAGGGCAAGGGGGAGTTGCAATGCTCATTAAAATCCGATGGGGATTTGAGGAAATGGAAGGAATGGACGAAATAGGAGAAAGGAACCACATAATAGGAACAATGGACGTAGTGGAGTCAGGAACCATGCATAGTTTTAACACTAGGTTTGATAAAGCTCATGGTTCAGGGAGAGAGAACGAGGACCTAGTAGCAATCAGTGAAGAGGCGGGGCCAGGAGAAGATTATCAGAAGAGTGGTGGAGCACCTTGAAAGAAATGAACTTATCAACGACACCAGAACGGTTTCAGGGACGGGAAATCTTGTGTCACAAACCTACTAGAGTTCTATGACAGGGTGACAGCAGTAAAACAAAAAAGAGAGAGGGGGGTAGATTGCATTTTCTTGGACTGTAAGAAGGCTTTTGACACAGTTCCACACAAGAGATAAGTGCAAAAGCTGGAGGACCAGGCAGGGATAACAGGGAAGGCACTACAATGGATCAGGAGAATACCTGTCAGAAAGACAACAGCGAGTCATGGTACATGACGAGGTATCAGAGTGGGTGCCTGTGACGAGCGGGGTTCTAAGGGGTCAGTCTTAGGACCGGTTCTGTTTCTGGAATGCGTGAATGACATAACGGAAGGAATTGTCTCAGAAGTGTCCCTGTCTGCAGACGATGTGAAATTAATGAGGAGAATTCAGTCGGACGAGGACCATGCAGAACTACAAAGAGATGTTGACAGGCTGCAGACCTGGCCCAAAAACTGGGTCCTGGAGTTCAACCCCACCAAGTTCAAAGTCATGAAGATTGGGGAAGGGCAAAGAAGACCGCAGGCGGAGTACAGTCTAGGGGCTAGACTACAAACCTCACTCAATGAAAAGGATCTTGCGGTGAGTATAACTGCAGGTACATTTCTTGAGGCGCATATCAACCAAATAACTGCTGCAGCATACAGGCGCCTAGCAAACCTCAGAATAGCATTCCGACTTCTCAATAAGGAATCGTTCAGGACCCTGTACACCGTGTATATTAGGCCTATATTGGAGTATGCAGCACCAGTTTGGAGCCCACACCTTGCCAAGTACGTAAGGAAATTAGAGAAAGTGCAAAAGTTTGCAACATGACTAGTCCCGGTGCTAAGGGGTATGCCCTACGAGGAGAGGTTAAGGGAAATCGACCTGACGACACTGGAGGATAGGAGAGATAGGGAGGATATGATAGCGACATATAAAATGCTGAGGAGAATTGACGAGGTGGACAGAGACAGGATGTTCCAGAGATGGGACACAGCCACAAGGGGTCACAGTTGGAAGTTGAAGACTCAGATGAATCATAGGGATGTTAGGAAGTGTTTCTTCAGTCGCAGAGTTGTCAGGAAGTGGAATAGTTTGGGAAGCGATGTAGTGGAGGCAGGATCCATTCATGGCTTTAAGAAGAAGTATGATAAAGCTCATGGCGCAGGGAGAGCGACCCAGTAGCGGCCAGTGAAGAGGCGAGGCCAGGAGCTATGACTCGACCCCTGCAACCCCAACTAGGTGAGTACATACACACACACACGAAGTAAAGTTTTACTGAAACCTTCAAATACTTTGTTTTAATGTAAATACATTTTTTTTCTTTGTTCATTCATTGCTTTACCATCATTTCTATTCGGACGTGGCTGTGCAAGAACAATGATTCAGAAAACTGCATTTGTTGGGCTGTTGTTTTCGTTATGACACTGCTTCGTTTCTATTTTTTCTTCCCTGCAGGTTGCCCGCTTTCTGACACCGAATTCTTTCTGTATCTGCTCCATTCTTTTTCAATTTTAACATCGCTTGTTTACATTGCAGGCTGAAACATCGGGTATCTTTTATATTCCTTTCTTGTTTCTTTTTGAGTGAGGATGAATCTACAAGTTGCTTCCCAGTATTTTTGGTGTGAAGGTCCCTCACATTTTTTTTTAAACGTGAATTCTTCCTTCCTTGTTGATTTATTCAGTGATCTTTTTTTCGCTATCAATTTTTTTTATAACTATTCTTTTCTGTCTCGTTTGTACTCACCTAATTGTGGTTGCGGGGGTCGATTCATAGCTCCTGGTCCTGCCTCTTCACTGATCGCTACTAGGTCCACTCTTTCCCTGTTCCATGTGCTTTATCATACTTCTTCTTAAAGCTATGTATGGATCCTGCATCCACTACATTAATCTCCAAACTGTGCCACTTCCTGACAACTCTGTGACTGAAGAAATACTTCCTAACATCCCTGTGAGTCATACGAGTCTTCAGTTTCCAACTGTGACCCCTTGTGGCTGTGTCCCATCTTTGAAATATCCTGTTCCTATCCACCTTGTCAATTCCTCTCAGGATTTTTTATGTCGATATCATGTCAACCAGTGTCGTCAGGTCGTTTTCCCTTAACCTCTCCTGGTAGGATTAGTTTTATTGCAAACATCTGCCCTTCTTATAATAGCTTGACCAGGTGTGGGTTCCGAACCTTTGCTGCATAGTCCACTATAGGCCTGATGTACACGGTGTGTAGGTAGGTAGATAGCAGAACACTGGTACGTAGTGATAATTTACTATTCTTGGTCAGCTGTATTCTATCCAGTCACGTCTTTTTAAGATAGTGGAATGCTGTTATGCAGGGGTGTGTGGCTCTGTTTGGTCAGATGCATGTTATCTTTCCTGTCTTGCCAAGAGTGGTATTTTCATATTTTTCAACACAGTTTCTTGCAAATTAGCCCAGTGGCCCCTTAGCACATCTTCCTTTTGTCCATCTCTCATCCGATGATTGAAGGCACCTGTGATAAGTAATTTTACTTCATTCCTATCTGGCACTCATTAGAGATTATCAAAAGGGTCATTTTAAATTCTCTGAGTCTTTTCTGTCACTTTACATTTTTTTTAGAACACAGTATCTGTAATAACTTATATGAACACATTCTCTGCAAATCTTTATAGGCTCACAGCATCTATAACTGAAAATCTGCAACAGCATCTATAACTGAAAATCTGCAACAGCATCTATAACTGAAAATCTGCAACAGCATCTATAACTGAAAATCTGCAGCAGCATCTATAACTGAAAATATGCAACAGCATCTATAAATGAAAATCTGCAACAGCATCTATAACTGAAAATCTGCAACAACATCTATAACTGAAAATCGGCAACAGCATCTATAACTGAAAATCTGCAACAGCTTCTATAACTGAAAATCTGCAATAATCTAAAGAACCAAAGAGCAGTATGGGCATGACATCGAAACTTCAACATCAGTCACAAACGAGGGGACTGTAGGGAACAAAGGAGTTATACTGCATGCTGAGGACCTGTCAGACCACCGTGGAGCCCAGGAAAAGACGAGAAGCACACCAGAAACAAACGAGGGGACTAACGAAAATGAAAGAGCTAAGCCATATGCAGAGGCACTAACAGACCACAGCAGTGCCCAGGAAAAGGTGAGAAGGGAAATGACAGACCACTGGGCACAGGAACATCAGAGGGAGAAGAAATTGAAGACAGGAAAGCTGCAATGGAGGCAACTAAATCGACTCAGGGGATGCAAACTGGAATGCATTGGGAGGATGAAAGCGAGAGATCAGTCTTTGGGCTCCAGGAAGTTGATGGAAAAAACTTATGATTTTTTGGAACACAGTAACTGTGATAATTTCTAGCAACACTGTATCTATTATACTTCATTGGAATAATATCTTAGCAGTAATTTAGTGAAAAACACTATCAGTAATGAGTTAATAGTTATATGGCGTATCTAATAACTTAGATGATCATGTAATTAGTAATAATTTTCTGAAAGTTTTTTCCATTTTTTTTGCTATTGGGTGTTTTTCCTCTTCATATATTTATTTTAATTTGATGTTTATATCCGAGACACTCATTGTTTGTTTACATTTAAACTTATTATTGTTCTTTCATTCATGCTTGCTCCTCGGGATTCTATTTCTTGTTTGTCATCGTTTTTTCTTTTCTCCTGTACATTGATGGTGGCAAGAGTGTTGGTGAGGATAGGAATGGGAGGAATTGGGGTAGCAGAGGAAAGAGAGGCGTGATTACCGCTTATTGAGTGAGGTGGAGGGAGAGGGAGAGGTGGTAGGGGAAGACGACTGGTGGAATGGTTACTGTGAAGGAAAACTTATGGTGGAGACGAATATTGGTGCAAGAGAGCAGTGGTGGGAAATTAATAGTGTTGTAGGGGTGGTGGTAGTGGAGGGAGAGAAGTGTTGGTGTGTGTGTTGGTGATAGATGTTTCTCAGAGATTGGTTTGAATGGGTTGATGAGTAGTAGAGAAGGGATAGTGGTGCAGGTAGCCAGCGAGATGGTACGTGTTGCATAAACTTTGATAATACTAACTGATACTGATAAATGGATTAAAAAGACACGTGACCAAACACTGGGACATATTTATTAGGAAACGTTTTGATCCTCGAACACTGATCGTTTCTAACATGCAAAGAACAATAATAACAGTATCGAGAGGTTTTTGTGGGGAGTAATAGGAAGTGACCTGACGAAAGTGTGAGTTAGGTTTTGAGATGACGCTTCATGAGGTAACGTGATTCCTGTATTGTGAGGGCTTAGCCTCATTGCGTATCATGAATCCCATTTTTTTAACTTGTTGCTTTCATTATTTTGATCCACGGTGTCGGTGACGGCGATTAATTAGTAGGGATTCTAACACCTTCGACGTACGTCCCTTGGGACAGTGTCCATGGGAGATTGTGTCGAAATCTGTCATGGAAGGAAGAGGTGTGAGATTTCGCTTCATAGTGATATGTTTAATGAAGGATGTAATCATGTTGGATGTATTGATGTTGCTTTTAGTAAGCATCTGGAAACATTCCCATACACAAGCACTAAGGAATGTTCCCTGAAGAATATTTTTGAGGATATATTGTAGCGTGTACGTGAAGATGCGACAGCTATTGCAAATTGATTCCGTCTACATTTGTATATTTTAGTGATTAAAATGCTAAACTCGTAGGAATTATATAGCAGCTATATATTGAGAGGGCTCAGAATTCGATTCAAGCAAGTGGAAGATAAGTCCAATTCCATCGATTAAGACACTCTCACCAGCATCAGAAGTAGGATAAAAGTTTGATGAAATTTTGATTCCGATCATAGGATGCTGTCTCAACCTGTCACACGGAATCAAAAACCTGTGAATTGCCCATGTGCCACTGAACACAGAGTCACCACGAACGCAAACATTTCATTGAATCTTGTCCAAGATACATTATACAAGTGTTGAAAATTTGAAGCCGATTAAATAAGACGTTCTCGAGTAATAGACAAAAACTTGCAAAAAAAAAAAAAAAGAACGAAAATATTGATGAGAATGTTCCGAAAAAATAGGAAATTCTAACCTCTTTAAAAACGCCATAAATCATGCGTTTTATTTTTTTGGAGAATGATCCTCGCATTTACATTCTAATAAAATTCTCTACAATCCTGTCATAAATAATATTTTATTTCGTTTTTTAAAAATTCCCATTTTATACAGTTAGTAAGAAAATATCAAATTAGCATCAACTCAGCTCATAACTAATAAAAATACTTCTTAAGATACACAAGCATCTAGGGTTGAAGGTGTGGGTAAATCAGTCAGACTTATGTCTGCCTGACCCTTAGCGCCCATTTATTGTTTCAATATTCAGGTAATCTCATATTTAATACATTCATTGTGAAACATTGAATAGGAAAAGAGGAAGGTTTGAAAAGTCTTTACTTTATTTGAAAAGTGGTAAATAACACAAACCATCCATATGGAATTAAGTACTTATTTATTTGTTATTCTCTCAATGGGTAAGACATGGTAATAAAACATGAAATGTAGGGTTAAACAAAGAAAGACCTACATAATGCCACTCACGTGGCATTAGTTAGTAATTTAATAGTTTCTCTAAGGTTGTGAATGGCTAATAAAACATGGTAAATGAAAAATACTTATACACCCTTTACAAGTTTAATTCATACCCAGGTAATAATAGATAAATGACAGATATTTCATGACCTTCCGGGTTAGTATGGATTATTAATTCTGCGTTTTAATTAACAACATTACATTTTATTTCTCATCTGCCTAATCTAATCTTATTTTTAAAGGTATATCTAGGTAAACATATAATAATAATCTAGAATAGCTCAATTTATAATCCTTATCAGCATAAGAGGATAATACTCTCGCCTTACTAATAATACAAATTTTATTTTGAGGCGACTAAAATGCCGGGAGCAAAGGGCTAGAAACCCCTTCTCCTGTATAAATTACAAAATTTAAAAATTTCTTGGTGAGATAAGGCCGGTGCGTTGAAAAAAATATTTTTATTTTAAGTAAAATATCTGTTCTCGAATATTCCCTGTCAGTACACACAACACTCTCATACTTTACATTGACTATTAGGTATTGTTATCACGCTTGTAACTAACAATAAAAACTAAGTTATTACATAAACTCAACACCTATCCATATCAGCAACTATACTCGCAGAACCTCCCCCCCACACACACACGAACACACACACAATACACTCACATAAACACACACACACAACACCTTAACAAAGAATCGTTCAAGACACTGTACACTGTGTACGTCAGGCCCATATTGGAGTATGCAGCACCAGTTTGGAACCCACACATGGTTAATTAAGCATGTCAAGAAATTAGAAAAAGTTCAAAGGTTTACAAGACTAGTCCCGGAGCTAAGGGGTATTTCCTACGAGAAGAGGTTAATGGAACTGACCTCACAACACTGGAGGAGATGAGGGATAGGGAGACATGATAACGACATATAAAATTCGGAGAGGAATTGAGATGGTAGATAGGGACAGGATGTTACAGAGATGGGACACAGCAACAAGAGGTTACAACTGAAAGCTGAAGACTCAGATGAGTCACAGGGATGTTAGGAAGTATTTCTTCAGCCAAAGAGTTGTCAGGAAGTGGAACAATCTGGAGAGTGATGTAGTTGAGGCAGGATCCATACATAGCATTAAAAGGAGGTATGATAAAATTAATTGAACAAGGAGAGAGTGAACCAAGTTAGCACCAGCTAAGAGGCGAAGCCAGGAGCTGTGACTCGACCACTGCAACCACAAATAGGTAAGTACAAATTGGTAAGTACACCAACACACACACATATTTCATGGTATGTTTTAGAGGTAAACAAGATGCTTAGCAAAAGTATTATCTTAATCACCGAAGTAATCAAGGTAATCACGGGTAAGACAAGGATTATCCTTATTAATGAAGTAAAGAAGGTAATTACAGGAAAATATCTTGATAGATATTTTGCTTATGACAGTGAAAAATTTCGAGGTAATCAAGAGATTGTGCACAAGTAACCTATTACCATTCGTTTAAAGATTCAATTTTTAAAGGTTTTACTAAGGTAAGACAAGACAGTAGTGTGACGAAGGTTGGGACAATGTCACAGGAACTGAAATTAATGTTTCCACAAGCAAGAAAGATGACTGTTTTCCAGGTAATCACCGAGGTAAGACAAAGTGTTTATGATGAAGAAATAATTTCTTTTAGGATGAATTTTCCAATATGCACCGTAACTCCAACAAGGATGGATAATAAAAAAAATACCATGTGCATAAATTTCTGTATGCTTTTGCACCACAATAAATTTACCAGGGCAACATATCACTGTCAGTGTGCAACACTAATCCAGTCTTGGTGGATCAATATAAATTTAATGAATAATGCTTACATATGATGCAACGATTAAATTTACAAAAAAGGATTGAAATGGAAGCTTGTAGGTATATAATCATTTTATTCAATAAAATATATTTAATTCATTTAACAAAAGCCCCTTAACCAGTTTATTTCAATCGACTCCAGGTATCCATCCGGGACTTCTAACATCAAATTTTGTTAGTAATTAAGACAAGGCTTATGTCCTCATGAACTTCCAAATATATCTTTATGGGATACGCGATGACTCACAAAAGGGGGTGATTGCCCCTATCACTATCATTATGTCTCATTCTTTTCTGCAAATATTCTGCAATGCATAAACCAATATTACTTCTTG
Organism: Cherax destructor; assembly: GCA_009830355.1. Classification (NCBI taxonomy): domain Eukaryota; kingdom Metazoa; phylum Arthropoda; class Malacostraca; order Decapoda; family Parastacidae; genus Cherax; species Cherax destructor. Next base: position 65,840 of record WNWK01006256.1, on the reverse strand, counting down.
TTGCATAAATATTTTGAGCAAAGATATTTTTATCTTAAGAGGAGTGACAGCCTAAACCACCATCTTATTAACACATAAGCCACATACTTAACTCTTATCTTTTTTTCACTTAAAGTTTAAAGATATACATACAAATAAAGTAACACTCAAATCGTCGAAATATGCAGTAAAACACCATTTTAGCCACTGTTAATGGTGGTGTTTCTTAATTCTTAGTCGTTCATCACTTTCATTACTTCGACATTTTACTTAGTGCTCTTAAGATATACAACTGAATCGTCCTTTGTCTATTGGTATTAACGAGATTTACCGAGAGAAGGAAAGACAGTGAAACTTAGTAAAAAGAGATTTCAATGCACACGTCAAAAGTGATCAAATAGGCTTCTCTTATCCAGAGATGTCTTCATACCATTGCAAATTTTAAGGGACTCAAGTATTTCACACTTTAAATCTCTCATATTGGTCATAGTAAAAGGACTCATACACCATACAGAACCTCCGGAAAAAGGATGGAGGAATCAGGCCCATTGCAGTGGGCAACACCCTACGGCGCCTAGTTGCCAAGGCTGCAGTACGAATGGTGAGTCAAGATGCTCCCTCAATGTTGAAACCAACTCAGCTCGGTTTTGGTGTTCAACTAGGCTGTGAATCAGCTGCCCATGCAGCACGAGTATACATCAACAACATGTCCAATGAAAAAGCCTTAATCAAATTGGACTTTGCCAATGCTTTCAACTCAATCAGAAGGGATGCTGCTCTCCAAGCAGTTTCTAGGCACTTTCCTTCCCTCTATCCCTTCATAGAATCGTGTTATAGTGTGGCTTCTAAACTATTGTTTGGGGACTATGAAATTGACTCGTGTGAGGGTGTGCAACAGGGGGACCCTCGTCACAGAAGCGCTGTCCAGTAAGCTCAATATCTGGTTCTTGGATGATGGCACCCTAGCTGGCACTACAGAATCTCTCCTAGGAGACATCAGGAAAATTAAAGATATGGTAGAGAGCCTGGGCCTATCTTTAAACCCCACCAAATGTGAAATAGTTTCCACCAATCCACAGATGATCCAGAACATTAGGGCTGTTTTACCAGGGACACGAGCCATTGATCCAGCCAACAGCACTCTCTTTGGTGCTCCTCCTGGGCCCAATGCCATCGATCTGGTCCTGGAAAAAAAAATCTGACCTCAGGACGATGGAAGGTAGGATGAAAGACATAGATACACATGATGCCTTCTACCTACTCACCAGGTGCCTGTCAACCCCAAAACTTACATACTTCCTCAGATGCTCCCCAGCCTTCAGCAGCCCGAAACTCAAGGAATATGCTAGAGAGTGTATTGAATCTTTCCCTCGAAGATGGACAGTGGTTGCAAGCCTCACTTCCAGTCAGGCTTGGGGGGCTGGGAGTACGCAAATCCTCCCATATTGCCCTACCAGCTTTCCTATCCTCTTCCATAGCATCAAATGAGCTAATAAAACAAATTCTTCCAGACAACCTCAGTGATTCAGCAGGAATACAGGACCCTAGCTACACCAGTGTCATCACTGAATGGGAGACTCTTGCTGCTCCAAAACCAAAACCTAGTGAAGAACTGGCCTACAAATAGTCAAGCTGGGATGGCCCAATCACTGAAAAGATACTTGCCAATATGCTTATGGCCGTAACATCAGACAGGGAGACTGCCCGTCTCCTAGCTGTGAGTGCACTTCACTCAGGGGAAATCCTCCAAACAGTTCCCATTTCGGCCATGGGAACACGCCTCGACCCTAAGACCCTTCGTATTGCAGTGGCTCTGCACCTTGCTGCCCCTATTCACACGGAATATACGTGTGGAATATTCAAATGACTTCAGTAATAAATCCATATATTCTTCCTTGAAGCCTTTTTATCCACTTCTCCGAGGCTATGGGTCCCACAATTTGCACCAGAGGTGGACCCCAGAAGTGGAACAGAATTCTTCCTCCGTAAGCCATGCGTGTCGTAAGAGGCGACTAAAATGCCGGGAGCAAGGGGCTAGTAACCCCTTCTCCTGTATATATTACTAAATGTAAAAGGAGAAACTTTCGTTTTCCCTTTTCGGCCACCCCTCTTCGGTGGGAAACGACCGACGTGTTGAATGAAAGAAAGATATATATATATATATATATATATATATATATATATATATATATATATATATATATATATATATATATATATATATATATATATATATACCCTTCGCCGCCTAGTTGCCAAAGCAGCAGTAAGAAACATTCGCCTAGAAGCTGCCTATCAGCGACTTATCAGAAGACAAGGCCGTAGTCAAACTTGACTTTAGAAATGCCTTTAATATGGTGAAGAGAGATGTGGTCTTGCCAGCCGTTCGGGATCGGTTTCCCAGTCTCTTTCCCTTCATTTCAGCTGGCTACAGCAAACCCTCGACTCTTTTGTTTGGGGAACATGAAATTCCCTCATCTGAGGATGTTCAGCAGGGTGATCCACTCGCTCCACTTCGCTTCTGTTTGGCAGTAAGAGAACTAGCTTCCAGCCTACGCAGCGAGCTCAACATTTGGTACCTGGATGATGGCACTCTGGCAGGTACTGGGGAGTCCCTGTTAGAGGACCTTCAACGGGTGAAGACACAGGGAGAAGCCTTAGGACTCATCCTTAATCCCTCAATGTGTGAAATTATCACAACAAATCAGGAAATAATCAATGCGGTGCAAACAATCCTCCCAGAAGTCACTACTAACACTCCTTCCAACAGTACCCTCCTGGGAGCACCGCTGGGTCACCACGCCATCGACACTGTCCTCAAGAACAAAGTGAATGACCTGAAAAGAATGGAGGAGGGAATAAGTGATCTTGATGCCCATGATGCCCTGTATCTCCTCACAAGGTGTCTTACTATGCCAAGACTCACTTCTTGAGGTGCGCACCCTGTTTTGAAAACCCAACACTTGACGAGTATGACGCACACCTGAGATCAACCTTCAAGAAGGCACTGAATCTGTCACTAGAGGATCAGCAATGGGAGCAGGCAACCCTCCCAGTGCGACTGGGAGGTATAGGGGTGCGCAAAGCAAGGCAGGTAGCGTTACCTGCATTTCTGTCATCGTGTTTGGCCTCCTGTGGATTAGTCAAGAGGATTGTCCTTGAACGTTTGAGAGGTGTGGTGGGAGCTCAAGACCCCAAGTTCATTGAAGCAGCAGTGCAGTGGGACATCCTGGCAGACTCCTCCAGTAGACCAGCTCCTCCCAAAGAGCACAAACAGTCCCACTGGGACAAACCGATCATGGAAAAAATTGCCAACACAATGCTCACCAACGCTTCAGGAAAGGACAAAGCTCGTCTCCTAGCAGTGAAGGCACCACACTCAGGAGATTTCCTTCTAGCTGTTCCCAATTCCTCTCTGGGGACTCGACTCGAACCACAGGCCATTCGGATTGGTGTTGCTCTTCGCCTAGCCGCCCCCATACTCACCGAACATAGGTGTATTTGCGGCAGGGCGACGGCCGATCAATTTGGACTTCATGGTCTAGTGTGTCACACATCAGAAGGGAAGTATGCTAGACATGAGGAGGTCAATGACATCATAAAGAGAGCCTCGCCACAGCCCGTTGCCCAGCTCAACGGAACCCCAAGTGCAGAGGTCTGATGGAAGTCAAAAGCGTCCTGATGGAGCCACCATGCTACCCTGGAAGGATGGTAAGCAGATTGCTTGGGACTACACCTGTGCTGCCACATTGGCAGACACCTACCTGCCACACTCCTTAGCCGAAGGGGGTGGAGCTGCCAGCCACAGGGAGATCTAGAAGACAAGCAAATATGAAGACCTTCCCTCTTGCTATAACTTCATCCCAATAGGGTCGGAGACCCATGGAGCATGGGGCAAGTGTGCTCTAAAGTTTCTCAAGGAGCTGGGTGGAAAACTCATCATAGAAACCAAGGACCACAGGGCGACCAGCTTCCTCTTTCAGAGACTCAGTGTTGCGATCCAGAGGGGAAATGCTTGCAGTATTCTGGGCACGCGGCCCACTACCGGGGAGCTGGACGAAGTATTTGACATGTAGCTCTGAGTTGTCATATATGTTGTTTTACTCACTATTGTATTCTTGTTAATGTATTTTGACAATGTATTGTATCTTGAAATAAATTTTATATATATTTAATAAAAGATGGGGTGGTAGGGAAGTGGAATATTCAAATGGCTTCAGAAAGACATCTAAATATTCTTCCTTGAAGCCTTTTATCCACTTCTCCGAGGCTATGGGCCCCTACAATTTACACCAGAGGTGGACCCCATTATATATATATATATATATATATATATATATATATATATATATATATATATATATATATATATATATATATTATATTTGGTTGGTAGACAGGAACCGCCCAGGGAGGTACTACGGTCCTGCTAAGTGAATGTAAAACGAAAGCCTTTTATTGTTTTACATGATGGTAGGATTGCTGGTGTCTTTTTTCTGTCTCATACAAATGCAAGATTTCAGGTATGTCTTGTTACTTCTACTTACACTTAGGTCACATTACACATTCATGTACAAGCATATATATACACACCCCTCTGGGTTTTCTTCTATTTTCTTCCTAGTTCTTGTTCTTATTTCCTCTTATCTCCATGGGGAAGCGGAACAGAATTCTTCCTCCGTAAGCCATGCGTGTCGTAAGAGGCGACTAAAATGCCGGGAGCAAGGGGCTAGTAACCCCTTCTCCTGTACACGTTACTAAAGTTAAAAAGAGAAACTTTTGTTTTTCTCTTTTGGGCCACCCCGCCTTGGTGGGAAACTGCCGAGTTCTTGAAAGAAAGAAGATATATATATATATATATATATATATATATATATATATATATATATATATATATATATATATATATATATATATATATATATATATATATATATATATATATATATATAATATATATATATATATATATATATATATATATATATATATATATATATATATATATATATATATATATATATAATATATATATATATATATAAAATATATATATATATATATATATATATATATATATATATATATATATATATATATATATAGTCGTGCCAAATAGGTAAAACGTGCGATTTTGGCTTAAATACCAATAGCCGACATTTTATGTGTTATTAATTATCATTCCGTTAGTTGACTTTACACCGACAACAAACACGTAGACAGGATTTTTAGAACAGCCGGACCATTTCCTTTATTGAGCACAGGAGTAAAAATAATAAATTCAATTATTTTGTGCTTTGTCTTTTTGTATTGACATATACGGTGCTAATAACGCGAATGTTAATAAGTAACGGAACAGGGAGGATTCGAGGATTGATTCAAGCCGTTTCATGAAGGTTTTTTTTTGTATCATTATAACTCTGGAGGCTAATAATTTTCTCGTGATCTGTAATTCTGGTGGTAAAGAAACTTTGTCCAAAATAAGTGAGAGAGAAATAGAATGGACAGTAGATCGGAAAGAGTTCGAAGTTTATTGTTGAAAGTTCTCTTGTTGCGATCAAGAGGGTTGGAAACGAGAGTAGCGTAGTTAGGCGATTCAGAACAAGGCTTCAGCTTTGCAAAGGTAATTCTCGCGATCAAGAATAACATCTTTATGTCTCATTTGCATTCCTAACGTTTATCTAGGCTTGTTACCACTGTGCCTAGAATTTAAAACGGGTTATCTTTATTCTCCATGTCAAATCGTTTGGGTATCTACTTCGTGGTAATCACAATAATGCTGGTCCAACTTCTAAGCTCGTTTGGTTTTGTTTATTTTGTCTTTCCTCTTAGCTCATGAACCTCAGCATTGTCACTAATCTTGTTACAAGTCACAAGGGGGTGTTGCTTACTTTCTGGAAAGCGACACATACGTCGTGTGGAGGTCTAAAGAGGTTTATGCTAAGGACCTGTAAAAGTAGTTTTAAGATGATTTTACCTTGCGTATGCTGCCAATATTAGTTAATTTATATGACTGTCAATATATGTAGTGCGATGTTCACTTCCATATTTTACTTCTTTAGCCATTTGAGAGCTTCTCACTTTCAAGGGTGTATTCTCTGAACGTTATTTTGCATGACTATTCATTGTTCGGGTTTAACACAAGTAGGAATTTATTTCAATATACACTGTACTAACAGTAGGTTCAAGTCTTCATGTATACTTTTTTATTTCATATTGGTTTTCATACAATTCACAAATAAGGATGAACAAGACGTAGAAAATCATCGAATGGGGTATTTGCTAATTAAAAATCTGAGTCCATGATGTAAAGAGAATTGAGACTGTTAAAAACCTAGAAAATGCACAATAGGCTTACCTTTATAATAATGTTGGTAGAATTATCGACAATATGTTAAGTAAAAGGACACAAGTGCAGTTAATACGACATTGTATCGAGACATTAGTTGCACTTGTATCATTTTACGTAACAGGCTCACTTTTGTTTGTGTCTTCATCAGGGAGATGGAGCTTTCCGGATCTACCAACAATCAGTAAACTATTTCGATCTTTCCTTCTCTTATCCGCTCCAGAATAACCATCTAGATGTAGAGTAAATCTTGCTTCGGAAACCCAGTGGATCACTATGACATGGTGTTGGATGGATTGGAGAACAATCAACATGTAGTGGTGGTATACGCAGAATTCGTGAAAGCCTTCGACCTCTGCAATCGTGGCATAATAGCACACAAAATGCGTGATAAAGATATAACAAGAATAGTTTTAAGATGGATCTATAATAGTAAACAGAGTGAAGTTAGAGGAGGATACGGTGAAAAGCTCTGTTCCACAATTTACAGTACCCAAGGTCCTTGCTTCAATAACCCTACTAGGCAGACTGTTCCACTCATCAACTACTCTATTTCTAAACCAATACTTTCCTATATCCTTTCTAAATCTAAACTTATCTAATTTGAATCCATTATTGCGGGTTCTCTCTTGGAGAGATATCCTCAAGACCTTATTAATATCCCCTTTGTTAATACCCATTTTCTTCTTGTATACCTCGATCATGTCTCCCCTCATTCTACGTCTTACAAGTGAATGTAATTTTAGGGTCTTCAATCTTTCTTCATACGGAAGATTTCTAATGTTATGTATTAATTTACTCATTCTACGCTGAATGTTTTCTAACGAATTAATATACATTCTGTAATATGGAGACCAGAACTGAGCTGCGTAATCTAGGTGAGGCCTTACTAACGATGTATAAAGCTGTAATATAACCTCTGGACTTCTGTTGCTTACACTTCTTGATATAAATCCCAGTAATCTGTTTGCCTTATTACGTACGCTTAGGCATTGCTGTCTTGGTTTAAGGTTGCTGCTTACCATCACCCCCAAGTCCTTCTCGCAATCTGTATGGCTAAGTTCTACGTTATTTAACTTATTAGTGCTTGGGTTATGGACACTCCCGAGCTTCAGAACCTTGCATTTATCTACATTGAACTGCATCTGCCACTTTTCTGACCAGGAATTGAGTCTGTCTAAATCCTCCTGAAGTTCCCTGACATCTACGTTAGAATCAATTATCCTACCTATCTTCGTGTCATCGGCAATTTTGCTCATATCACTAGTAATTTCCTCATCAAGGTCATTTATATATATTATAAACAACAACGGGTCTAAGACTGATCCCTGTGGAACACCGCTTGTTACAGATCCCCACTCGGATGTAACTCCATTTATGCACACTCTCTGCTTCCTATTGGTGAGCCATGACTCAATCCATGACAGCACTTTTCATCCAATGCCATGAGCTGCCACTTTTTTTAACAGTCTCTGGTGCGGTACTCTATCAAAAGCCTTACTAAAATCTAAATAAAAAATATCGAATTCTTTATCGAGATCAACAGCCTCAAAAGCTTTACTAAAGAAGGTTAATAAATTCGATAGGCAGGAACGGCCACTCGTGAATCCATGCTGAGTATTATTAATCAAATTATGGTTATCTAAATGGCTTATAATAATATCAGTTATAATTGACTCTAGTAATTTGCCTACAATTGAGGTCAGGCTTATTGGGCGGTAATTTGACGGTAGTGACTTTTCCCCTGCTTTAAAAATAGGAATTACATTAGCCATCTTCCACATATCAGACACTAAATCTGTTTGAAGAGATAAATTAAAAATGTTAGATATTGGTTCACAGAGTTCCATTTTGCATTCCTTAAGAATTCTTGCAAAAAGCTCATCAGGACCCGGCGATTTATTTTGTTTCAGACAGTCTACTTGTTTCATAACCATTTCGCTAGTGACTGTGACATTACATAATTTATCTTCTTCAGGGACTCTAAAAAAATTAATTAATTGGATATTATTAGTGTCTTCCTGTGTGAAAACCGAGATAAAATAATTATTAAAAATAGAGCACATATCATTCTCCGTGTCAGTAAGATGCCCAGAGTTATTTGGGGACTTATCTTATTCCTAAATTTTGTTCTATAAACCTGGAAAAAACTTTTTGGGTTAGTTTTTGAATCCCTAGCAACTTTAATTTCATAGTCCCGTTTAGCTTTTCTTATACCCTTTTTAACGTCCCTCTTAATGTCAGTATACTGATTTATAAGATGACCCTCTCCTCTTTTTATGCGCCTATAAATTCCTTTATTCTGCCCTAAAATTTATTTGAGCCTATTATTCATCCATTTTGGGTCATTTCTACTTGATATAATTTCTTTATACGGGATAAATGTTCTTTGGGCAGCCTGTATAGTGAATGAATGGTTCAGAGAACCGACGAGTTTGTAAATTAGACACATATGCAACACTTGGGTATCTTTATTGAGGAAACGTTTCGCCACACAGTGGCTTCATCAGTCCATACAAGAGAATCGTGAAGAACAGGAGGAGTGTGAGGTTGACAGTCCCTCAATCTTGAGGGACTGACAACCTCACACTCCTCCTGTTCTTCACGATTCTCCTTTGTATGGACTGATGAAGCCACTGTGTGGCGAAACGTTTCCTCAATAAAGATACCCAAGTGTTGCATATGTGTTTAATTTACCAGCCTGTATAGTGTTAAGAAAGCTGTCATATTGATAGCTCTCTTCGTTACCCCAGTCCATAGTTGATAAGTGTTCTCTAAGCCTATTATAATCTGCTAAACGAAAGTCTGGGTCTGTTACTGAATTATCCCTACTATCATACATCCATTCAATGCTAAAGGTAATTGACTAGTGGTCGCTTGTGCAGAGTTCCTCTGTAATTTCTAAATTATTAACATGGGATTCCTTGTTTGCCAGAACCAAGTCAAGTAGGTTATTTCCCCTTGTAGGTTCTGTCACAAACTGCTTCAAAAAACAATCCTGAACAACTTCTAAAAAGTCGTTAGATTCTAAATTCTCTGTCAAGAAATTCCAATCAATCTGACTAAAGTTAAAGTCCCCTAGAATTACTACGTTATCGTGCCTTGTGGCCTTAACAATTTCCTCCCAGAGTAGTCTCCCTTGTTCCCATTCTAAGTTTGGAGGACGATATATCACGCCTAAAATCAATTTTTCACACCTCTCTGAAAATTCTATCCAGACAGACTGTGTATGTATTATTTCAGACTTTATGCCCGTTTTTATGCAACAATTTAAATGATCACGGACATAGAGTGCCACCCCACCCCCCTTCCCGATACGTCTGTCTACTTGGAACAATTTAAAACCCTGAATGTGACATTCAGCAGGCATGTCCCGATTTTTTATATTAAACCACGTCTTAGTTATTGCAAAAACATCAATATTTCCCGTACTAGCAAGTAATCTCAACTCGTCCATCTAATTCCTAGCACTACGACAATTGGTGTAATATACATTTAAAGACCCTCCTTTCTCTTTACCCTTCCTGCTCATTTCTGTTTTTCCACTATACCTATTACTGTCCTTGTCATCTAGTGCCACTGGCTTTCCACTATCCACCTTATTCTGCCTATTACTAGTTCTCCTAGAACTTATAATATTACTACACTGGGACTTCACTGTTTTCCCTCCAAAACCCATACCACTAACTATTTCTAGTTTAAAGCCCTAACAGCTCCCTCCACTGCAGTTGCCAGTGCCCCCACCCCAGACCTAGATAAGTGAACCCCATCCCTGGCATACATGTCATTTCTGCCATAGAAGAGGTCCCAGTTGTCAATGAATGTTATCCTACCTATCTTCGTGTCATCGGCGAATTTGCTCATGTCACTAGTAATATACACCACTTAGGTGTATATTGAAAAGAAGAGCTAACAAACAATTTTAACCATGATATTCATTATTTATCAGCGACCTAAAATTAGTTGTAAATTGTTACTCTGGTCTCGGAAGCATTTTGGTTGTTGACCAATGTAATCTCTGCTGGGAGTAGAAAGTACGGAATTTTGTAATTTGTTCCCTCACTCCTCCCAATTGACTTCAAGATTAACAGATTGTAGAAAAGAATAGTTAAGGTTGAAAACTGTTTATATAATATACCAATTTGCGATCTATAGAGAATTTATGACAAGATTAAAAGGCTGCCTCTCTCCAGTGGTTTATAAAAAGAGGTGGAACGAGAGAGAGCGTAGCGTTATTTTATCAGTGGTTACTGTAGCGCGCGATAGCCAGGCATTATCTTAATGTGGCTGCAATAACATGGAGCTAAATGGAGGTGAGTTATCTGCTTGTTTTATAATAACTGTTAGTGTTATATCTGCTAGTGCTATAATAACTGTTTAACTTGAATTAATAACTGTTGGTGTTACTGTTTTAACTCGATGGTGTTGTAATAACTGTTAACAGTAAAGGTTAAGTAATTACTGTATCGTTGACATCTTTGAGGTTATAATAACTTGTCTTTGTTAGTGATAACTGAAAGTGTTGTGTGATAACTTGTTGTAACAACTTGTTAAGGTTAGCGTAGTGTTATAGTGGAGGAATAATATTACTCCTCCACCACTGCCTCTCTTGTTCCCGTCCCTGTCTGCTGACTTCTATATATACTCCCATCTTCTCTTCTTTTTGTTAGTGTGACTTTGTAAATGGTCCAGTAGGACCGAAACGTCGTGGTAAGCTCCTCTTCTATGTACGGGTTATATGTGTTTTATTCCAGTCACGGTATTGTGCCTTTTTTTGTTATCTAAATCTATCTTCAAACGGAATATTCCTTATACAGTGAATCATTTTAGTCATTCTTCTCTGTATGTTCTCCAATGAATTTATATCCATTGTGTAGTAAGGAGACCAAAACTGGGCGTCATAATCCAAGTGAGGCTTTACTAGTGATGTATAAAGCTATATAATAACTTTTGGACTCCTGTTACTTACACTTTTTGCGCACACTTAGGCATTGTTGTCTTGACTTCAGGTTTCTGCTTACCATGACTCCCAAGTCCTTTTCACACTGTGTGATCAAGCTCTACTTCACCTAGTTTATAACTTTGAGGGTTATTTTCATTCCCAAGTACTAGCACCTTACACTTGTCCACATTGAACTTTATCTGCCACTTTTCAGATCAAGACATTAATTTGTCCAAATATTCCTGGATTTCATTGGTATCCTCCTCAGAATCAATCATTCCGCCTTTTTTTTGTATCATCAGCAAATTTGCTCATGTCACTTGTAATTCCTTCATCAAGGTCATTAATGTAAATTATGAACAACAATGGGCCTAAAGCTGATCCTTGTAGAACGCCAGTAGTGACTAGTCCCCATTTAGATTTGACCCCATTAATGGGAAACACTTTGCTTTCTATTAGTAAGCCATGCCTCTATCCATGCTAGAACCTTACCTCCTATACCATGAGCTGACACTTTTCTTATGAGTCTTTTGTGAGGTACTCTATCAAAGGCTTTACTGAAATCTAAATATACATCATATTCTTTATCACTTTCTACTGCCTCAAATGTTTTATTGAAGAACGTCAGTAAATTTGTCAGACAGGAAGGACCTCTCGTGAATCCATGCTGAGACTCATTAATTAAATTATGCTCTTCTAATAATATCAGCTATAATTGATTCTAATAATTTGCCTACTATAGACGTCATGGCTTATTGGGCGGTAATTTGAGGGAATGGTCTTATCCCCTGATTTAAATATAGGAATAACATTAGCCAACTCTACATCTCTGGGAAAACACCAGATTGAATGGACGCATTAAACAAGCACGTTAATGGCTTACTAAGTTCCAACTTGTATTCCTTAAGCACTCTTGAAAATAATTAATCGAGGTCCGAGGACGTATTTTCCTTCAGTTTATCTACCTGTTTGATAACCATTTCCCTCGTGACAGTAATATTCCTTAACTGGTTTTCTTCAGGAACTGAATAATTGTAAATTTCTGGGGTATCATTTATGTCTTCCTGTGTAAAGACTGACACGCAATAACCATTAAATAGACAACTCAATGGGAGCCAAGAGCTTAATACCACTAGGTAGTGAGCTTACCTGCTTACCAATGCTTTCTCTTGGAGGAATCAGGAGATACATCTTTGATACATTGAATTTGGTGGAATGCAATATGCCTTTGATGCCTATGTGGGTTCACCACTGTTTATCCTTGGGATGGTTTGTGACCCAGGAGCTGCCTCATACCACATACGTGGTCGGGCAGCTCATCACTGATGCACCATGAGAGATACTTTGAAACTGTTTAAAATTTAAATATGAAAATGTCAATACATTATATACCAGTGTATTCCTCTAAAATTGTGGACCAAGAGCTGTAGCTTACCTTATACCACATAAGGGATAAGGAGCTGTATTTTAATACCACTAAGTGCTTGGTGTTTGTTACCAGAAAAAAATGGCAGTGAAATCCAGGATCTGTACGTAGAACAGACTCATCTTTGACTGTTGCTTGTAAAAATACGTGTAAGTCCATGGACATGAAACTCTAAGGACATCACCACATACAATTTAGTAACTCTACGATTAATCATTAATTATATTTATAATATTAACATTCTGTGAGGGAAAACTAGTTTTAAGGAGTTGTACACTAATTGTATACAATACCGACAAGATGAATATTAGACACATGAGTATCTTTATTGTAGACGTTTCGCCCTCCAGTGGCTTTATCAATACAGATTCTAGGACATAACTTGAAGACAGTAGAACTATATACAAAAGATGAGGTAATCAGTCCCTCAGTCTTGGAGTCAGTTCTTTAGTTAAAACGTGGAGTATGTGACGAGTTGCCTTTCATTCTTTTTTTGTGCACACGGTTTTTTTTAAGAAATGAGAACTTTTTCATTCTGTGTCTGATTAGATGTGTTTGCATATTTACTTGTATGTAGGTATAAGTACCTGACAATACAGGAAACATAAAACATGTCTAGCACCTCAAGGAGCATGTTGTAAGGTATACAGAGAGCGTTTTCTCATGGACGGTTATAAAGTTGGAAGACTAGCAACGTTGGGATGTTCCCCTAGTAATCCCAGTTCAGTTATTAGGACGATATCCATTATTCCTTAACTGCGTGTAATAACTAGCTTTGAGATAAGAATAAGAAAGGGGAAGGTAGATAAATGAGACACTTGTACAGCATGTGGAAGCCAGTGGCTTCTTCAGTCCAGTGCAGATAAAGTTGGAAGATGGCTGAAGGAACGTTTCCAGGATAAAGCTCCCAAATGCTGCGCAAGTGTCTCATTTATTAGCTTGTTCGGTTTTCTACACAATCTATTACTATAAGGAGAAGGTATTTGCGATGCCAGTGTTCCAGACTATGAAGTAAATACTCTCCTCCAGGCTAAGGGACTGACCTCAAGTCTATGTCTTCAAGGGTGATAGACTGATTACATGGTCTTCACATCTCTACTATTTTTGCTGCCTCCTCTGTACTGTGTAAGCGAAGAGTTTCAAAATGAAGCACCTAACTTTTGCACATGTGTCTTATTAGCTCCAATGCCATGGAACAAAAGCTTTTTACAAGTACCAAGGCGCCCCTTTGAAGGCGTCGTTACTATTGTCTCCTCGTGCCCCTGATTCCGTGAGGCTACTTGCACGAGGGAAAACTGTGCTGGAGGAACTGGCCAAAAATAAGCTCATACGAGGCACTCACTCCTTGTCTTTCTAATGTTTATAGTTCTCCTCGCTCGGTTACTCTGCACTTCTTAACACAAATTCGAAAATATGCGGAGCCCCACTTTTCCCTTTTCCCCAAAAAAGTCTGTACATAAAATCTTATTATAACCATAATTAAAACCTTGATATAACGTGGGGTAAAAATGGCCCTAAGTGTAAATTATCGCTATAATTATGGCATCATATTGGTGCAGGACTGGGAAGGAAGGAAGGAAGGGAGGAAGAGAGGGAGAGAATAAGGAGGTAGGAGAAGGCGGGAGGAATAGTGGATTAGAATTAGGTGCATAGAAAGGGATGACAATGTTGGATGTGATTTTTACAAATTTGTTATTACCTATTTAATTTTGTGGCTAGAAAAGGTGAGTTCTAGTTCTTGGTACCGTCTCTTGAGCCTTGACCGACTGCGGTGATGGTGCTGAGTCAGTTCTTTTTTGTCCTCCAGAACGGAGTTCATTTCCACTGTGTCATATTTTAGCTCATTATACTTCACTACTTCTATAAGATAAGGAGGAAAGAGTGAGCTAAGGAGCTTATTTAATTAACAAAATTGGATGCGAACAAAAGCTGAGTTGTTGGGTTAGACAAACCATCAGTAAAAATATTTTTGTTTACCAGGTAAAAGTAAGACAAAAATAAGTCCGATGGATTTTATTTCGTGAATATATAATTTCGATTCATTAATATCTGTATATAACGTGGATATTACGAACAAGGTTAATAATAAAAGAGACACTGATTAAATGTTAGGAAACCATTTTATGGAAATGTGTCATCCATCAGGGCTTTTATTCGTCCCATATATAGAGACGAAAATAGGAAAAATACAGTAATGTCGAGGTCACTTGTAGGGTATCCAGGTTCACAAAATCATTATTGACGTTATCTGTCTGTTGTGTTCTGCCTGCGTAAAATCAATTAGATAAAACTCCGGATATATGTACTGGATGGGAGAAAATATGTATGGGTGAGACAGATGGAGACACGCACACCCATGTCAATGCCTGCAGTACTAGCAATGTTAATTATGCTTGTGTCATTCACAGGACTAGTCACGACTGCTTGATGGCGTGGAATAATACCCAGTTTACTATCAACAAAGAAGATTTAAATAAAAGCTGTCATTTTGAATGTTCAGTCGTGTATCTTAATACAACTATGTTGAACATAGGAACCATGAATATGTCCACAATTTTCCTAAATTCATTTTAGACCGTTGGTACATAGTCGTCAAGAGACGTAACTGACCACTGCAACTGACTTCCAATCAAGTGTATATTTCTCAGTTTTTATGTCTTTGTATTTGATTGGTGAAACCCCTGGTGGGCGAAACGTTTTTAGAAAGCGTTACCCAATGTTGCATAAATGTCTCTTTTATATGTATGTCCTGAATAGTTTAAATCAGTAACACGTAACTGCCTGAAATCCTCAAAATATTGTTAAGGTTTATACCGTCACTCTCTTGATGAATGATTAATTTCTACACATACAAGAGTTTTCTTAGATGTTATCAGAGTTTGTTTACCTTCAATTTTCTTGCATGAACACTGATTCTAAACAGATTATACTCCCTACAGTAAAGTATATATGAAATGAGAAACACTCCAGTAGGACTGATGCCACATTAGCCTAATGCTACATAGGCTTTTCACACCGCACATTTGCAAATTTTTCCACTCCTTTCTAACTCTGTACTTTATAGCATAACCAGTACTTTCATAAACATTTCAAAATCTAAATTTATCCAACTTGAATATAACACCCTATTTACTGCAGGTTAGGTAAGGTTTGTCAGGAAACAGGATAAGTGTTTCCTGATGCGGGTCTTAGTCAGATGATGACCCGCCGTTCGAGCTTCTGGTCATTTGACCGAGACCTTCCGCTGGCTTACCGGTCCACCCCTTTAAAAATTATGGTCATAGTTAACACTATTTATTTATTCATATTTACTG
Source organism: Cherax destructor (assembly GCA_009830355.1). Classification (NCBI taxonomy): domain Eukaryota; kingdom Metazoa; phylum Arthropoda; class Malacostraca; order Decapoda; family Parastacidae; genus Cherax; species Cherax destructor. Next base: position 49,830 of record WNWK01006256.1, on the reverse strand, counting down.
TATATCTTCTTTGTTTAAGCATATTTTCACTTATATAGTTTAGTCAAGTCTGTAGATATTCTACGTTTTTTGGACGTAACATTTTCCAATATACTTTCATCCATTCTGTAGAGTGTCGGAAGTGAAAACATCAATATTATGATGCGGAACCCAGAACTGAGGTGCTTAAATTATATAAGACCTCTACCACACACACATTTTTAAGAAAGGAGACAGACACGAGGGTATAACAACATGGGTTCGAGCCTCCGGCTAGTCGCAGTGTTGTTATTATTAAATACCATTTGTTGGTGGTTACAATAATATATATACTGCTTGTGGAGGTCATTGAACCAAACGGGAAGTATAATGAAATTAGCTCTGAGGCACCCACACCATCGTATTTCCTCGGATCACGGTACAACACCCAGCTCTGCTGGGTACGTGATTCTTGTAGGATTGTACGGTCTCGTGGGTTAGAGCGTCGTGAAAGTTTCGCTCACCACGAGGCTGGGTAAAACAACACGGGTTCGAGCCCCCGGCTAGTCGCAGTGTTGTTATTGATTAAATACTACTCGTTCGTGGTTACAATTATATATTATGAGAACGTGACTGAGTTTTCTAATTATTATTTCATACATTAGGTTTTTAGCTGTAAAATTCTAGAGGCATCGGTGGGCAGACCTTTGCTCCTTTTGCACCACTGCCAAGTGACATCGGCCTTGTGGAAAACCCTGTAGCCTCTCTGTCTGGTGACACAAGTAAACCATTACCTCTGTATATGCTGTTGATGTCACTGTCATACCTCAACAGCTTTCAAGTGAGTACCCACGAAGTTTTGAATCATATCGCTCAGGCATTACATGTTTTTTGAAATGGTCAAAGGAAGTATCGATAAGTTACATGGTGCTGCAAAGGGCATATATAAACAATACTGATTCATGAGAAATGGACGAGTGGATAGTGCCTATGGCGAAGTTAGAATAGCAAAGGACGGAAAGAGGCTTGAGAAGGAGGATGAGGGAAGCAAGATGAAACAGAACCGGGTACATGGCGGTGAGGGGATGGGAAAAAAATACCTGGTTGCTAGATACCATAGCACAAGACGAGGTAGGGACATATAGTGGAAGAGAAAAAAAACACAGAAGCAGAATCACCCTAAACAAAAGGCTTGTAACTTCAAATAGACAGGGTAAAAAACACCAGTGAAACTTGTCCTCAAGAGAGGAAGGGGTGCAGGCAGCAATGTTGACAGAGAGGGGAAGAGGCGAAGTGGAGAAAGTTGTGTGAAGTGGTAAAATACTCTCCTTGAGGGAGGAGTCTCAACGGTAACTGGTGGGTGAATAGTGTTGGAGAATGGTGGCAGTGATGGAGAATGGTGGCAGTGGTGGAGAATGGTGGCAGTGGTGGAGAATACTGTACCTGGTGGAGAATGATGAGAGTGGTGAAGAATGTTGAGAGTGGTGGAGAATGTTGATAATGGTGAATAATGATGAATGCGATGGAAGATGAAAGAGCTATTAATAATAATAATAACAATAAAAATATTATTATTAATAATCAAAGTAATAATAATAATAATAATACTAATAATATTAATAATAAAAGTAATAAAAGCAATAATAATACTAATACTACTACTACTACTACTAATAATAATAATTTTAATCGAAACATAAATATCGCAAGTAATAGTTTAACCATAAGTGAACAGAAAGAACAAAGAGACACAATACCGTAACTGGAACAATACAATAAATAACTCGTACTTAGGAGAATGATACTGATGACGACGTTTCGGTGCGACTTGAGCATTAACTGTGTGACTAGTAATGGTATGTAAGTGAACAGGTTTAAAATGCACCTAATTTTACACAGATTTCTTCTTCTTCTTCTTCTTCTTCTTCTTCTTCTTCTTCTTCTTCTTCTTCTTCTTCTTCTTCTTCTTCTTCTTCTTCTTCTTCTTCTTCTTCTTCTTCTTCTTCTTCTTCTTCTTCTTCTTCTTCTTCTTCTTCTTCTTCTTCTTCTTCTTCTTCTTCTTCTTCTTCTTCTTCTTCTTAGTGGTTGTAGTAGTAGTAGTAGCAGCAGTAGTAATGATTGTAGTAGTAATAGTGGTGGTTCTAGTAGTAGTAGTACTAGTAGTGGTGGTTTTTGTAGTAATAGTGGTGGTTGTAGTGGTGGTGGTGGTGGTGGTTGTAGTAGTAGTAGTGATGGTTGTGGTTCTAGTAGTAGTGGTGGTAGTTGTAGTAGTGGTAGTAGAAGTATTTGTAAAATTATTTATTATTATGAATAATCTTTGATTTGATTTGTTATTAGTATTATTTATAGAAGTAGAGAGGTAGTAGAATAGTAGTAGTACTACAAATAAGCGGTTTAAAACAGCAAGAATCATACAACGCCTAGGAAATAGCAGGCAATCAGACATCCTGCCGAAGTGAAAGGTATTTCCACGAACCGTGAGCACCTTCACTAGTATCAAGGGACATCCCTTGAAGGGATTTCGGTAGAAGTGATGAAGAAAATCTGAAATGGTGTATGACTCTTTGTAGGAAGAAAATGACGTGAGAGCCGAAAAGTGAGAGATTTATTACAACTATGAGTTTAGGAAAATTCAGTGATGGAAATTTGAAGTCTATCGTGCAGAAGACAGAGTACATACGAAGTTAGGGCAAATAGTGATGTGTTTGCTAACAAAAGTTAGATGGAAGTGACTGCCAAATATAGTTTTTATATAAACTTTCCAATGGGAAGGCAAAGTGAATTTATAATAGTGTAACTTTCTAAATACAAGCAGACTTATATATATATATATATATATATATATATATATATATATATATATATATATATATATATATATATATATATATATATATATATCGAAAATATTTTCACATATTCTTTAATAGAATGTGCTACTGAATCACACAGTCCGCCACTGTCTCTCATGTTTCAGGAAATCTGTAGGTGACTCTGCTCCCTCAACACAATATAACTGTAGTCCATTTTTCTAACTGCGGCAAAACTTAAGTCATAATCTACGTAAAACGGTCATGGCTTCTAAAAGTGAGTGCTTAGCTCATGGCTGTGCGTGCGTATGAGCACTCACCTATTTTGTGATGTGTGGTTTGTGTGTGTGTGTGTGTGTGTGTATGTGTGTGTGTGTGTGTGTTTGTGTTGTGTGTGTGTTTGTGTGTGTTTGTGTGTGTGGTGTGTGTGCATCCTCAACCCCACCATTGTAGAGTCCTTTATAGTGAGGGAGTAGTAACAATAGTGTCCACACTCCCTCCTTGTCTAGAACTTTAGCAGTAAAAGAAGCAACTGTAGTGTTATATTTCGCTCCTAAGTGTACGAAGTGTTCCAGTTTATAACTCTGACTTTAAAGTCGATCTAACTCCAACCTCCACACGCACTTACTCTGCACACTCCTGCCTTTGCACATTCCTGCCCTTAGAGCTGAACTACGAACACGGGTCATACCATGGAGTTTATTCCAGCAGATAACCTGGCTTAGGGCCGGACATCTGGAGAACTCTTGAAACCCGTGGCAGGTATCACACAGGAATATACCCTGACTGTCACTCATGGACATCTTGTAGCTGGAAAAGTAACTTCTCGCTTTATAAGTGAATTTGCTATTTTGAAACTATTTTCACTGATTTTCGAGTCTTGTGCTGCTCGTTACCCAGCAGAATCCGTCAGCAGGTCTCACCTCACCACGAATTATGGTTCAGGTTATTATGTACTCCTCCCACTCCATGGCTACCTTCACTCTATTTTTTTTCACACCATTTTCTTTGTTATATTTTTGTAAATTTACTATTTTTTTCTGTCTCTCATTAGTTCTTGTTAGTTTACAAATAAGTAAAAACTCCAAGTGTTACCATTCTTTCTCTCTCTTTTAAACATTTTGTTATCAGTTTAGGTTAATGGTTCCTAAGTTTATTTACAGACTAAGAGCTGTTGCCAACATGAGCTCATTTAAAAGCCTCTTTACTGTTATAGGACACACAAATAGGGAACAGGGTGACATTAGAGCCAACTGTGACCATTGATTTCATTTGGTGAATTGATTTTATTTAGATGATGGTATTATGCTGTAGGAGTATGTTCAAGACTCTAGTCATTCTAGGTATAAATTATGTCAGATTAAGTGAGGATCTTGATATGGGTACAGCCAGAGTAAAATTGCTGTTTACTGCCCGTCTTGTTGTGTAGAAGCTCACTTCTCGCTGTCCACAGAGTAGAGCTAATTGTGGTATCTTGACAGTATTGACATTGGAAATACCAATAATACCACCCACATCCCTCACGATGAGGAAGGCTCTGCTGAAATGGCAAATATGTCCAGGCCGGGGCCAGGCGAAATATGAGTCGTGTTTCTCTGGTTTCTATTCTGTCAAGTAGTCGCAGATGAGATGGGGGAATGCAATACATGAAAGTGAAGCCTACTCAAGGTGTGAACGTAATTGTGCCTCATAGAGAATCTTGCAATCTCTACTGTTGAGCGGATGCGAGATATGTTTAAGTGCTGTAAGCTTCCTGGCCGATTTGCTTGCAAGATTTACAACGTGGATGTTCATATTCAGTTTGGAATCAAATTTCACCCCTAGGATATACATGTACATTTCATTCCCGGGTACGTGTACTGTCCCATTCATTTTTACCATTACTCAAGCTTTACTATCATGTTGCCAAGAGACCAAAAATTTTTTTGTGTTTTTCAGAGAAAATGTATCCTGCCATCGTTATTCCCATGCTGATATAGCTATAAGTTGGTGATTGCTGTACCTTACAGCAGCTGGCATTCTTTATCTTGGATAAGTAAATGTCAGAGTATGGTCGACGGCATATGTTTGGGATTCTGAAATGAGTTGAAGGTCATTGAAATAAACATTCCACAAAAATGGCCCAAGCACACTTCCCTGTAGAACACTTGAACCAATAGTGTCTTGTTGACTCTTGTCACGTTGAGAACTGAGTTACAAATTTACCTAGAAGGTAATCACTTGCAGTTTTGCCAAGAGACCCTGGTGCCATACTCGGTCGACAGCACCTGTAATGTTCAGTGCTAGTACACAGCTGACCATGGATTCATATCTCTCTCTCTCTCTCTCTCTCTCTCTCTCTCTCTCTCTCTCTCTCTCTCTCTCTCTCTCTCTCTCTCTATCTATCTATCTATCTCTCTCTCTCTATCTCTCTCTATCTATCTCTATCTCTCTTGACACATACCTTCATATTAATTCACACTGCGCGTAGTTTTGACGCTTTCTTGAATGACTCTCGTTTCTGTACTCCTCCACCTGATGCTGTTCACAATTAATCTCCCTCTATCACATATCTTTTATAAAGTTAAATATATTGCAGGCTGTTTGTTACTGATAAATTCATAGCAATTCTAACGATGTATATCGTAAATTCATAAAAGAGTTAATACCAAACATATTTTTTAAGTGCTATATACTGAATGACTAAATAATACCTCTTTTTATAGTCCATTCCATTTTCGGATTTATAGAATTGAAGTAATTTGTCAATAAATTAAAAAAAACGATGTACTGAATGTGAAAGAATAATATACTTTATTGAGTCTTAATAATCACGACCCTTGTTAATTTGTATTAAATCGACTTAGAATTTTTATCTCTTCTAAAATATAATCTTTAAAATATTGATATAAAATACTGACAATTTGACGAATTAGACATATACTAATTAGATTTTTTTTTTCTAATTAGTGTTTTTTTTTCAATTAAAACAGAGACGATATATGAAGACAGTAGAGGAGGAGGTAATAAGTGTATCAGCCGGTGTTCAGTACCTTTGTGTTCATGAATCTAAAGTATAACGGACGAAGGAACAGACTATTAGGCAATAAGAGAACGGAAAAGTTGGGATAGGCGAATAAAGGTGCAGCAGCAGAGTGCTACATGAGGAAAATTAGGAAAGCAGCAGTCAGGATTGAGACAAGTGGCATGCAGAGCAGTTAGGTTTACTGCATTATTTGGTATGACTTATTCGTGAACTTTCTAAATGCTTCTTAAGGAAGGCACGTGAGGCTGGCATACTTCTCGAAATTCTCGATGACGTGTTTCTCAAAATGTTCGACTTAACATGGCGTGAAGTTGTAAGGCGCAGCAGCTGCAATGCAGAGTCTGCAGTGGAATTTGTTGGTTAACATAGTGTTCGTGATGTTGGTTATATTGAAGAATCGTAAATTTTTCCAGGTGAAGCCGGGGGATATACTCTGTGATTTCAATTTCATGTTCTGATGTGGCTACTTCTTGGTCTTTAGATGGTAGAGGTAGTGTAGGGGCTCAGAAGCGGCAGAGAGCAGAGCTGCGTCAAGGATGAGTACACTGGAGTTGGGCAGGGAATTATTGCATTTGGGATGTGAATACTGGAAGTAGGAGGGACAGTTGGAACAATGAAATTTCTAGACTTGAGGGTGATTATTAAAATGTTTGCGGATGAGGTAGTATCAGGGAACTTGAAGCCAGTCAGGTTAAGGGAAAAAAATATTGATAGAAGAGTTGAAGGTTCCTGGCCCAGTGGCTAACGCGTAGGTCTGGAGTTTTATGATTCTCTGACCGCTGGTTCTATCCCCACCCGTGGTATGGTTAAGTCTTGGGAAGGTTGTTTTTTTCTGGTCCTGAAATTTTTCCTTGTGTACATTCTCCTTCCATAATGGGCACTTGGTTGCAAGATTGCAGTGGCCACTCCTGCAGTTGAGACATTTGTGTAGACTACTGGCCGTTCAGTTGAATATATGTCCTGTGTTGCCGCATTCCGAGCAGCATACAGGTTAGGCGGCCATATAAATATTGCAGGTGATCTTGAACATCTCTGAGACGTTGGAAATCTTGGATCGATTGAAGCCCATTAATTTTGTTCTTCAGTGAGGTTCTTGAGGCCTCTTTTTTATTGGTCTGTGATGTGGTTAGGCCTAGTGGCGAACACAGATTTCCTCACTTTACGAGCCTGAGAAGAAATTACTTGGAAGCCTTGTCAGAATGAGTCGTAATTGCTGCCGAGGTATGTGAAGGAGGCTTGATCCTGTCTGCTGAGTGGGAGACAGATCAAAACTAACTTTTTCATCATTGTGTTTCAGAATGTCAGAGTTTTAGCGGACTGTGCAGAGCGTACAATTGTTCTGGGAATTATTTATCAGTGAGTCCAGTGACTGACAGGGTGATTCAATCACTGTTTGACAGGGTGGTCCAGTGACTGACAGGGTGATTCAATTACTGTTTGACAGGGCAGTCAAGTTACTGACAGGGTGATTCAATCACTGTTTGACAGGGCAGTCATGTTACTGACAGGGTGATTCAATCACTGTTTGACAGGGTGGTCCAGTGACTGACAGGGTGATTCAATCACATCTTGTCTGTCTCATGGTCACTGAAACAGTCAGAGATAAACACATCCTTGATCATGACTAGGCTGGAGAGTTTGGAGTGGTGATTCCTCATGATGCTACAGCACTGTGGTGAAAAACACGAGGAGCAGATACGGGGATCTTAGGGTGACAGGTAGTAAGTGAGCTGCAACCAGCACATTAAAAACAAATACATCACAGAACAGCACAAACAAGACGATGGGCACTTATATACTGGAGTCAAATGAGGTGCAGCTATTTCAGTCACGTCACAAGTGTGCGGGACCCACTAGTTGAAGTAAGTCATACCGAAGAGTTGGGCCTGAGCTTAGCAAATAGGTTGTAGAAGGTATCCTCTGTACCTGCAGTGCTGATTCCATTGTGCTTCTGTTGTAGACAATATTTAGATAATACATCAACAATATTAGAACAAATGAAACATTTGAATATTCTTATTTGTTTTTTACAATTCAATACAGAATCTATATATGTTGTAAATATATTACATTAGGCTCATTTTTTAGTATGCAGCGCCACAACGTAACCAATTATATGTAATCAGTCCATCAACCAAGCAGAGCATTTTGCAGTAGAAAATATATGAGGTAATCAGTCCCTCAGCCTGGAAGTTGGTTTTCAAAACTAACTTGATGAATCTGAAATACAGGTAGGAAAATTGACATATTCTAGAGTCAGATGAGGAGCAGAAGTTGAAGATAGGTCAAAGGTGGGCGGAACCTACTAGTTGACATAGGTTAAGTCTAAGAGTTTGGACAGAAGTTATTAAAGTAAGAAGTTGTAGGAGATCCTTACTAGGATTCCATGGCATTCCTGTGTCAAACAAGTATTGTCACAATGTTGATATTCAGTACAGACAACATGAGTAATTACGCATATATGCAACATCTGGATATCTTCATGTGAAGACGTTTCTCCAACCATTCACTTTTTCAATTTAATATAGAGACGATATATGAAGGCAGTAGGTAATGAGAGAAATAGTCCCTATTGCATGCGGAACTACCCACAGAAGACAGAAAATGATGTAATCAGTCTTTCAGATTCATCAACACTAAGGTCCTGACTAAGGGACTTAATACCTCATCATCTACTATCTTCAGCTGTCTGATCCGTAAGGAAACCTAGTTTGTCAGTTTCTGTCCTTAACTGAAATTTATGACCAAAAATAAACGCATGAAACATGTTTTAAAATATATCAAGGATATATGCTACTGTATATATAAGCAATTTCTTCAGAAGAAATGTTGTGAATTCTTAATTAATTACCGTTTAAATATCGAACTAATTGATCTCAGATTGCTGTCTTGATTACTGAAAATTAGGAAACTCGTCAATAATTACGAGATACTGTTCATTTCCCTTTTAAAGTTGGGGTGACATTTGCATGGCTACTTTCCTGCGAAACTGTTTCTTATTCAAAGAACGTGTTAAAAAGTTTGGCCCAGCGTTTCTCTCTTCCTTTTGTGACTTTCTTTAATATTTTTAGAAAGATTTTGCCAGGGCCAGATGTTTCATTTATTTTTCCATTATTTAAAGACATAAAAGTGTCCTAAAAGAAGTAAAAGACGATGTTTAGGTCTGTCTTGGAGGGAGAGGGAGGCGCAGACGGGTAACAGAGGAGGTACAATTGGAGCACCAAATTTCAACATCATACATGACTCTATTGTACCAAATTATGGTGAGAAAGACGAATTCCTTTACATCGTCGTGTGTTGTTGTTCTTCATTCGTGCAGAACGTACCATTGACTGGAAACCTTATCTGATTACTTAAACGATTCCCTTACTTCATGAAGCTATGCATTTTGCACACGAACATTGTACCAGAATATACATGGCTTCCATGAAGAGGGTCCCAAACATCACGAGTGAAAATCAGCTAAAATAATTCATTGAAGATTGCCTCATAGCTTCTATTAGATCCTAACTGATTATGATGCGTCCAGTTTCATGTTAAAGAAAATTCTCTCCGGCCTTAAGAGTTAATGCAAATCAAAGATCTCAGAATTATTCTTTGATGTCTTAAAACTACCAAAATTCTTAATATAAATAAATAGTTTGGTATTCTTAGTATTAATAATAAGATTATTGAGATTAACAATGTACTTGGACATAGAATGTTAACTGTTGCATGCAAAAAGTATGTACCCTTTATTTGGAGCATGTTGAACCCACCTACATAGGCTCCCCTCGTACCAGCGAACCATCGTTAAGGGTTTGGTGATGGGGCTCCATCACCTAATCAACAACTTGGTTCAGCCAATCATAATGCGGGTCTGGCAATGGGAAAGGTGACATGGATACCACTCGCAAATTTGTCATTGTCATTCCTGCATTGAACTGGTTGTTGTACGGTTGTCTCTGTCTATTGGCTGCTGTTTTGCCTTGACTACCGTGGCGTGCACTAATATTACTCTCTGTATATAGTGTACATTCTTGTACAATGCCTTATAATATACTTGGTGAAGGAAAATACAAAATTCATATATATATATATATATATATATATATATATATATATATATATATATATATATATATATATATATATATATATATATATTATATATACATATATATAATTGCTTGGTGAAGGAAATACAATTCAAAGCATTTTCTACTGTGTTTCTTTGCCCCAAGCTCCCTTTTACACTCAAGATAACAGGCCATTGAACCTGAGGTTGTAATATTAACAAAATGAACAAGACACTGTCACTAGTCTTTATGAATGTCTTGAAGTAAATTAACATAGACCTCAATATACTGTCAAAACATGCAGTTTTGTTAAGCTGTGTAACCCGCGTGAACTGTGTTTCTGTAGAGGAAAAGAGAATTTCATCCTTCCGTGGAAGTTGTACTCATGTTATATAACATATCTTAAAATCCCTCCCATGGAACTCATTACTAGTAATCTCTTAAATCACTTGCAAAGGCAACTGCTCAGGAAGAAATTTCTCACTATCCCGTTAATAATAAAATATCACAAATAATATTCAGTGATGAGTGTAAGAAGTAATCTACTGGCAGGGCTGAACTGCTCTGGTTGCCACCTCTCTAGAAAACAACTATAGCAAACACATTGAGTTAGGCCAAACAAAATAAAAATAAAAACTGGGTTTCAGTACTGCAAACCTGAATTGTTTGTAATCCTAATGGATCTAAGATAATTTATGGCAATGAGCTTAAGTCCTTGATTATTTCCAATTCTGTCATCACTGAAGGCACTTGACTCACTAATTGAATTTACTAACATGTTCACTGGAGAAGCCAGGTTTAGCTATTAAAAAAAATCAGAGGAACGAGAATTAATTTCATTGTATATTGAATTTATCTTCCATGATGAAGTTGATACCCGCAAACTAACCAAAGAAAGCACTCTGGAGGTAAGATGTGGAAGGCAATTTGGATACTGTGTCAAGCATTATCAATAATATTAAAAGAAAGATTATATAATGAAGCTGATTGTTATTGGAATCTTGCTAGAAGCTTGATTACTTATTTATAACTCACTATATTAACACGAACGTAGGCAAGTACCTTTACGGGGCAACTTTTTAGGTAACAGATGGAAGGTGCATCAACCAAGCTTAAGCTTAGTTACAAGAACTTCAGCCTCTTTGACATATGCACAGATGATGATCAAACTAAATGAAAGAATGTGATCATCCTTATGGTCACTTGAACACTGTGCTTCACTTTTCACTTACTGAGGAATATATAGATAATATAACAACCTATGTGATATGTCAAGGTACTCTAATAATGAAAATAAGATACCAGAGATGCTAAACAAATATTAGAAATTTGCTTGCAATAGATAAACAAATTATTAATATAAATCCCAATGTACTCTTGTAAACGTTTCTGGGTCATAGTTCCTAAGGCTTTTGCGTACCTATATGCCCTTTCACTACGGTCTACAGGATGGATATTGGAACACAATAAATTACCGTGTCGGCAGCAAAATCTCAACCACGATCATGAGAATTACCAGTTGAGGAGCGGTAATTTAATAGAACAAACTATTAAGCAAGATCTCATGCGAATGTTCATTGCCCCTGAATAGTTATTGTGTGACCCAAATGTTATTGGCAGCACTCGGGCTAAACTAATGCATGTGATTCATATGACTGTGCTCCTGCGGTGTCCACATCCAGAATTCATTTCATCACACCGACCTACGATCTTGCAGTACAGTTTATGATGCTAAAGACTATAAAACATTCATATAATTGGTTGCAGGTTTATTTACCTTTCTCCTATTCAGAAATCGATAACATGACATCCATAAGGACTTGTGTTGTTGCTCATCAGCAATGGGGACGAATTCAATTACTGTTGTGACTCCAAACTCTAGAAATCGAGTCAAGTGCATATCCTTAGTCTGTATCAGTGTGATACAGACTAAGGATATTTCAGTGGCACATTACTGTTCCAAACTCATAAGTTTGGAACACATTATCCAATACCGTGACTGGAACAATACACAAATAACCCGCACATAGAAGAGAGGAGCTTACGACGACGACCGAAACGTCGTCGTAAACTCCTCTCTCCTATGCTTTCACCTATTAAACAGTATTTTTGGCCTTAAATTCCTGCACATACGCTGGAATTTGTGACAGATACAATACTCATTTTATCAACAACTTTGGGACAACTGAGAGCACTGTCGCCTGAGAGCAGCGGAGTCACTGTTGTGATACTATGGTTCACACTGTGTGTGTGACAGTGTTTGATACAGACAGTAGAGCTTCAACCTTACAGAGAGAATTTATGTTCAACCGCAGCAACGATACATGAATGCTTACCTAGCTAGCTCATGCCATGGCTATGATGTGCAGGGTTTTTTAGCAACCAGATCTAAGCAGATGCTGACTGCTTCTTTGGCACCGCTGTCTTTGTACTCTGAGTAGCACCTACAACTCCCTCTCAGCCCTCCTGGAACTGGAAGAGATTTACTGTAAGGATGGTTGACAAAGTCACAGACAACTTGAAACTATGCATGCATTACATGGAACCAATTTATCTTATACAACATCTGATAAATCCAGTAAGCAATGCAGGCAACAGTCAAAACCCATATTCTTGTTCATGCGGTGAATGATGCAACACTGTTTCAGTCGTCAATGGGTCGGGGGAAAAGAAACAATTCCTGTCCTGGAACATGATAAGAAGAATGGGGAAGTATTTGATATGACTAAACGAAGCCAAGTGAGCCATGGTTAGATCGCAGGTGTTGGAATTTGTGTCTATAAGGGAACATCATATTCTAAATCCTGGGAATATACACTAAATTCACTTTTGTATTCCATTTAATACCGGAGATAGGCTATAATAAATGACAGAGTACTGATACAACAGCCATCCTTGAACACCATTAAGAAAATTCCATAGCTGGAACTTATGGAAACTTTTCACCATTGCTCTAACTGGACATCTAGTTAACTTCCAATTTAAAATCAGAATTTCCTGTTATTTCCAAGATGACTTCTAATGTGTCAGTTCTATAAAGTTATTATTTAGTTTAAAACAATAAAATGTTTTTTTCCGTAAGCCACCTTCTCATTTTGTGTTCCAGTACTGTAGGTTAAGTGATAAATGCTTTTTATGCCAGAGTGTTGATAAGGTGGAGGACTAGGGAGAGAGGAGGTGAGGGACACGTAATCCAAGGGATTAGGTCTGCCCTCCCTTTCCCAGGATCAAACCTGAATGTTTCCCATTCACCTCACTGGCACTATGTGACCCCTACGAGTTCATCGCTCCCCTCATGAATGTAATAATAATACTAATAATAATAATCAAAGGGAAGGATGTCTCGAGATATAGAAGCACTGGTGAAGGTTGAGCTCTGGGGAAGGAGAGAGCAGACAGGGAGACGTAAGGGTACACAAGTGGACTAACCACTTTGGATGTTATTCTTACGTGAGTGCTCTTAGGGGTGAAGGTACAATAATTACATTACCAAGTTAAATTTTTACAAAAAAATATTTATTGCCAAACTTTTTCCAATAGTCCTCAGTGATTATGAATATGTATTGATTACACATTGAAACTTGTGTAAATAACCTTTGAAGGCTGCATGCCTTGATGCTGGTAAAATGCCCTTGAACAAAATAATTGGAGCAACTCTACCCTTCTTCAGATCAAACCTGGAATTTTCACAGATGAGATGGGAACATCATATTCATGTCTAACATTACCTGAACATTTTCGATTTTTTTTAACAACTAAAATATATGAATCACAATTCCGTAACTGGAAACGGTTCACGTATAACCCACACTTTAAAGGAATGTGGCTTCTCCTTAAGGGAACTTCCTTGATGCTTGTGACGGGCCCCTGTGGTTTAGCGCTTCTATTTGATTATAATAATAATAATAATAATAATAATTGTGACGGGCTCTGATGCAAAGAATAGGACCTGTCATCTTCTTACTTTGATCGATCCTGATTGACTCCCATTGCTCTATTCGCTGTGTGATCCCTATTGGAGCAAAGTTTTCTCCGAAATATAGTAAAGTTTAGACTTTATACGACTTTTTGGTTCAACTTGGACTGTTATTAAGTCACAACAGTTGTGCTAGTTGGGGTATATGTGCTATTACTTTTCCGTAAATTCATTGGTGAGTGTATTTATGCCAAAACATCTCAATACATACGTTGGTGAATGTATGCATACATGCCAACACTTCTTCATAAATTCACTAGTGAGTGTATACATGCCAACATTTTTCCATGTATATTTAAACACTAGTGAATAAATATATGCCATCACTTTCCAATCACGTACTGGTGATTGTATATATGATAGCATTTATCAACATATTGGCTGGTGATATCCATTCGAGTATATCAATGATACCATGAATCCAGAACCCCGCATTTCAAGATCAAACAGCGCAATTTTGCTTCTCGACCATTGCTGCCTTCCCACACAAAATCATGACATGTTGCACTGTAGAGTTAAATCGGATGAGAGCCAAAACACCTACGCCTAGCAGCTGGGTTAAGCCCAGCTTTATATTCTCCCACAAGTGACACTCGTCTCACAAAAACTATTCTTCTTCCATCTTATTTTCCTCTCTCAACTCCCCAAAGGGGCTAATGCGTATCAGTCCCTGGAATTGTACTCCTTGGAACGTAGATTTAATAGATGCATCTGGAAAATACTGGAGGGATTGGTGACTGTTCTCCACAATTACTACTTATGAACATAATTGGCTAGGATGACGGTGTAGGATACCTCCAATGAAAAGTAGTTAACGATGAGTACAGTGAACGAGAACTCCCTAAGTTTAAAGGGACCACGACTCTTTAATGCCCACTCTTTATGAATAATGGTTATCACAAACAATCCCCTGGCTATTTTCAAAAGGAACCTCGACAGATTCCTTAAAACATCTCCTGATAACCGGGTTGTGGTGCATATGTTGGACTGCGGGTACTAACAGCTTGATAGATCAGGCCAGGTACCAGGATGTATGGTCTGAGAGCATATCGGGCGAGCGGTCTGGTCTGGTCTCAGACTTTCTCCTTCTTTTTTCTACTCCTACTCTTCCTCCTCTCGCCTTCTCCACCTCTTGCTCTTACACCTCTTCCTCATTCTCCTCCTTATCCTCTTTCTTCACCTCCTCCTCATCCTCTTGCTCCTCCTTATCTTCCTCTTCCTTCTTTTCCTCCTCGTCGTACCACTCCTCTTGCTTTTCCTCCTCAACCTCCTTCTATTTCTCCTCCTACTCTTCTTATTGCTTCTCCTCCTCCTCGTCTTCCTTCTACTGCAACTGTTAGTCTTCTTTTTCTCCTCCTACTTTTTCTTTTTCTCCTCCTCTCCTCTTCTTCTTCTTCTTCTTCTCCTCCTCCTCCTCTTCCTCCTCCTCTTTCAGCACGTGTGTTTTCCAGCGTCGTCTTCACAAAAAGAAGGTGACCAGAGCCAGGGGTCTCACCTCCCCAGGGAAGAGCATTAGGGTCTCGTCTTACATAGTGGTCTTAACTACCCCTGGGGATACCTAGTGGGATCCGATGAGGGGTCAAGGAGGGGTCAAGTGTCCTTAGCACGTACAACAAATAGAGGAAAGGTGGGGGTCACGTACAATGAGGAGAATGGGGCGCGGGTGGTCAAGTGACACGTTTAGGGACATTAAGAAAAATGGATAAGGGAGTTGAGGTTAAGTGTCATTGGAAAGTAAGACAGTGGGAGTGAGCAAGATGTTAGTTGATTGTGGTATGAAACAATAAGATAAAGCAACAGGTGTGGGCACAGCTCCAAACATTTCTTCACGAATCAGTGACAGTGAGTGTAAATTTGACTCAAGTATGGCACATGCACTATTAAGAGTGTGTGGCACGTGCACTTTTAAGAGTGTGTGGCACATGCACTCTTAAGAGTGTGACACGTGTACTCTTATGAGTGTGTGGCACGTGCACTCCTGAGAGTGTGTGGCACGTGCACTGTTAAGAGTGATGTAATAGTCTAGAAAACAAATAAGTTGAAGAATGAGACACTTATGCATCATTTGGAAATCTTAATTGAGGAAAAACTTCGCCAACCAGTGGTTTCTTCAGTCTAATACAGATAAAAAACTGTGAAAGATAAGGAGGAGAATGAGGTAATCAGTCCCTCAGCCTGGAATCAATGTGTTCAGTCAATACTTGGAGAAGTGGCTCAGAGATGTGTCTTCTCTGAGCGTATGCTCTACTTTTCTCGAAACTGATTGACTGAACATGTCGACTTCAGACTGAAAGAAATATTACCTCATTCTCATAGGGGCCCCGTCGATATGCCAGTAAATTGGTTCAACCAGCCAATCACAAGAAAGCCCGGCAAAGTTGTGAAGCGATGTGGGACACGTGTGAATCAACTTTGGCACACTTACCTCCAATTTGGTCGCAATGGTTTTCGCTGTCTCTTGCTTGCATTCACCTTATTGTACATATCCACTGTATATATTTTACATACTTGATTAGTATTTGAAGGAAATATAAGTATTTACTCTGCTGCCTTTTTCTAGTTCCTACCGATGTTATCGAGTTACAGCCAGGTGTGCAGGCCACTAGACAACACCTCTGTTCATAATACACAAGTGCCTCATTCTTCAACTCTTTAGAGTCAATTATGATACGTTTCCTTCATCAGGGGCTTTACTTTTCCTATGTTTCACTCACCAGGGTCTTCTTCATTCCTATTTTTCCGCCCTCAAGAGTTTTTTGTATATATGACTGATTAAATCCTAAATGGGCAAAAAGTGTTCTCAATAAAGTTTCTCAGTTTTGCATATGTGTCTTACTAGTCAAAAAATTTATCTCACCATCTTCTTTATCAATCCTATTTTTCACCTTGCAGAGCTTTTTATATCCATGACTAATTAACTCCTTAATGGGCAAAAAGTATACTAGTTAAAGTTTTCCAATTTTTATATATGTCTTATATATACACTTGTCGGGATAATACATCATTTTTAATAACTGTAGGAAAAAAGTGAAGAGGTTGAGACAAAATTAAGAATTCTGATGAGGTTCACTGGGTCATTATTGGTACCTCGACTTCTACATCATGGGATCATCTACGAGGTGAAGAATTATACTCATGTCCAACATCTGGGTATCATTATTTGTAGACGGTTCGCTATCCAGTGATAATATTAATACAAGGACATAATGTATTGATCAAGCCAACAGATGGCGAAATGTCTATAAATAAAGACACCCAGATGTCGTACAAATGTCGACATGTTTACTTATGTAAACATCTAATAATATGCACTCCTATAATATAACTGTATATGCAGTGTTCATAAATTGCAGAACAAAGTGGGTACTGCCTCTAAACTTGGGGAAGGTATCACTGTCTTTTATCGGGGAGGGTGAAGGTGTCTATGTCGTTTGTCGGATGGTGTAAAGGGATCAGTGTCACGCCTGTCACGCCCAGAATGGATTTATGTGACCTTGTCACTCCCAAAATATTTCACTTGGCTGTGTCGTGACCAGAAGTGATTAACGTAATGTTGTGTTTTTGGGGTTTTTATTGTGTTTAGAGGTTTATAAAATAGCCTCGATCCCTGTACAATGAATTGCACGGCTCTATTTGCTCTTAAAAAACACTTAAAAAAGCGCCTTCACTTTCAGTAAGACTTAGCGGGAATCACTTTCTTCTTGAACATTTAAAAATGTCCCTCATGCGTCAAAAAGATCTTTAAAATATTTCTAATGTGCCCAGGTTTTAAACTGTTAGTTTATAGTTTAAAAAAGTTCAAAGTGTCTATTGTTCGTCCGATACGTGTATCAGATCCACGTGAACCCAGAAGTGTTATAGTATAAAATACTTCTCGTTAAGGCTAGTACAATATATATATATATATATATATATATATATATATATATATATATATATATATATGCAATAATATCACACACACAAAGGTTTCCAACAATACTAGTTCCAGAGCCAAGGAAAATGCCCTATGAAGAAAGGTTATGGGAAATCGGTCTGACGACACTGGAGGACAGGAGGGTTAGGTGAGGCATGATAACAAGATACAAAATACTGCGAGGAATTGACAAGGTGGACAGAGACAGTATGTTCCAGAGGTGGGACACAGAAACAATGGGCCATAATTGGAAGTTGAGGACTCACATGAGTCAAAGAGATGTTAGGAAGCATTTCTTTAGTCATAGAGTTTTCAGGAAGTGGAATAGTCTGGCAAGTGACGTAGTGTAGGCAGGAGCCATACATAGTTTTAAGACGAGGGGGGGAGAGAACAAAGTAGCGACTCTTGAAAATGCGGGGCCAGGAGCTATGACTCAACCCCTGCAACCACAAATAGGTGAATACAAATAGGTGAGAGTACACACACACACACACATATATATATATATTTTTTTTTTTTTTTCAACAAGTCTGCCGTCTCCCACAGAGGCAGGGTGACCCAAAAAGAAAGAAAATCCCCAAAACGAAAATACTTTCATCATCATTCAACACTTTCACCACACACATACATAATCACTGTCTTTGCAGAGGAGCTCAGATAAGACAGCTGAGAATTGTCCCTCCCAGCTGTCACTATCCCAGACCCCTCCTTTAAAGTGTAGGCATTGTACTTCCCATTTCCAGGACTCAAGTCCAACTAAATCAATTAACTGGTTTCCCTGAATCCCTTCACAAAATGTTACCCTGCTCACACTCCAACAGATCGTCATGTCCCAAAAACCATTCGTCTCCATTCACTCCTATCTAACACGCTCACACATGCTTGCTGGAAATCCAAGCCCCTCGCCCACAATACCTCCTTTACCCCTTCCCTGCAACCTTGTCTAGAACGACCCCTACCCCGCCTTCCTTCACCTACAGATTTATACGCTCTCCAAGTCATTCTACTTTGATCCATTCTCTCTAAATGACCAAACCACCTCAACAACCCCTCTTCAGCCCTCTGACAAATACTTTTAGTAACTCCACACCTTCTCCTAATTTCCACATTCCGAATTTTCTGCATAATATTTACACCACACATTGCCCTTAGACAGGACATCTCCACTGCCTCCAGCCTCCTCCTCGCTGCAGCATTTGCAACCCATGCTTCACACCCATATAAGAGTGTTGGTACGACTATACTTTCGTACATTCCCTTCTTTGCCTCCATGGATAACATTTTTTGTCTCCACAGATACCTCAACGCACCACTCACCTTTTTTCCTTCATCAATTCTATGGTTAACCTCATCCTTCATATATATATATATATTAAATTAAATATAGGGAGGTACCACCTCTAGAACTTTACTGAGGACCCTCATCCTCAAAGAAGGCAATAATCATATACATAGATGTAGATATAAAATCTCATCTCTTCTCATTTTTGCAGTCTACTTCCCCTTCTAATTCTCCCTCACAACTTTGGTAAAAATGATGTAGCACATATTTTGGACAAAGTTTCTTTACTACCACAGTTACAGATCACGAGAAATTTATTAGCCTCCAGAGTTATAATGATGATACAAAAAAAAACTTCATGAAACGACATGAATCCTCGAATCCTCACCGTTTCATAAGCTGTTTACATTCGCGTTATTAACTCCGTATATGCCAATAAAATAGGACAAAGCACAAAATAATGGAAATTTATTAATTTTACTCCTGTGCTCAATAAAGACAATGGCTCGGCTGTTCTAAACATCTTGTTTACGTGTTTGTTATTGGTTTTAGGTCAACTACCGGAATGATAATTAGGGAAAATAACACAATATATCGGCATTATTTTTAGAATACTTTAATTTCATGTACAAAAACGGGAAATCATGCTTCTTACAGCTTTAATATACCTTAATTTCAGAAATATTTCAACAGTTAATAGGTATATGCAACGAGAGGTGTATATTCTAGTATATGTTTACAGGAGAAAAATTTCGTTGCCTTCAGGTAAAATGGAGAATTATATCTCATATAGCCTTAGACAAAATAAAAAACTAATTCTAAAACTATTTCACAAACTATGTTTTTAGATAAAATAGGTTTCATGGCATAGGTTATCAAATTATTGTTGGGAGAACAGAGAGATTTCCTATGAAATCCTCTCTGCAAACTTTTCCATAATTTACATTAAGTTTAAGGGAGGCTAATATGAAATACAATGAATTTCGAAGTTGACATGAAAATACACATCAACTTTGACAGGCTGGCATTGTGGCGGGAGATTTACGAAATGAACTTCATAATATAGAAAAAGCCAAATAATGAATTTTGGATAAATAAAGAACAAAAAAGCACAATACCGTAAATGGAATAATACACAAATAACCCGCACATAGGATCTGTAAGTGGTTATTATTAATAAAATCAGAGATACACAGTATGATCAACACCATATTTTGAATTTTTGGTTCGAAAGTTTAGAAAAAACCGAGATCACACCTTTAATAGAAACACAGCTATGGCTTTCAAATTACAATAAAGATGAAGACTAACAGGAGGACGTGAACAGAAGGGCGACGAAGCTCGTTCATTTTTCTTAAAAAAAATTATCTTAAGAAAAGCCTCAAAGTATTAAACACCAGTTTCCTTCAGAAACTGTTTTCAACAGGTATAGATTTGCAAACTTCAATATAAAAAAAAAATGCCTACAAAAAAACCTGAGCGTGGTAGAGGGAGGAAATTAAGTCATATTAAGAGTTTAACAGTTGTCAAAGGAAATCAGGACTCGTATCTAGAGACGGACATGGTTTAGATGTGAACCTACAAGGGCGCTCACAATGAGGGTTAATAAGAAAGCAATTATTAGGAATCACAATTATCATTGGTGCGTTTCTGATTACTTGAGAATATTTTGAACACCTTGTCATACTCCATTTGAGATAGGTTATATTGAACTAATGAAAAGCATAGAAAATGGTAATATTAATCCATATCTTATTAGTAGTAGTAGTAGAAGTAGTAGTAGTACTGGTGGTGGTGGTAGAAGTAGTAGTAGCAGCAGCAGTACCAATAATAGTAGTAGTACTAGTAGTAGTAGTAGCAGCAAGCAGCAGCAGCAGCAGCAGCAGCAGCAGCAGCATCAGCAGCAGCATCAGCATCAGCATCAGCATCAGCATCATCATCATCATCATCATCATCATCATCATCATCATCATCATCATCATCATCATCATCATCATCATCATCATCATCATCATCATCATCATCATCATCATCATCATCATCATCATCATCATCATCATCATCATCATCATCATCATCATCATCATCATCATCATCATCATCATCATCATCATCATCATCATCATCATCATCATCATCATCATCATCATCATCATCATCATCATCATCATCATCATCAGTAATAGTATTAATGGAAGTAGTAGTATTCTTATTAACACAACCTCATCATTGTTGTTAATCATACTATTTACTTCTCAGCACAGTGTGATAATTCTCCTCACAGAGTTTTATACTGGCAGTGTGGATGGAGGGAGTGGAGAGCAGTGACAGAGCCTTCTGTTATTCTATCCTTATATTATATGTCTAAAAAATAATAATAATTAAATCATACGTTCTGTAAAAGTCTCAGCCAAAAATTACAAAAAAGAATATTCAAGTTAGCACTGTAATAATTTCCATCATAAACACACTTAATTCTACTCATGTCCATTAAACAGTAACATATTTTGTCTTGCACTGAGCAATCTAATACGAAAACAAACATCCTTGGATTAAAAATTCTTGATGAGTTTTAAGACTGCGTCATGAAAGCTGTATGAGGCAGGTCAAGACTTTAGATTAAAACGCCTATTTCATGTCATCTGATCCACTGTGGGATGGATGAAGGCAGTGCAAAAAGCTATGTTTACAACTTCAGCACAGCTATTAATCGACCCATCGACCCGCTGAGCCGACAGTTAAGGGTTTATTAATACTTTTATACCACAATTGGTAGTTTAATAAGCAAAGAATAAAATTCGTGAATATTTAAGAAAACAATTTTAATAAACATTAAATTTCAAACTTTGAATAAGTCACTGAAGAGAGAACTTTTGAAATTGTTTAAAAAAGTACATTTAAGGGAATTGCTTGATGTGAGTAGGACTTGCCATGCATATCCAAATAGGCCTACTGCAGTGATTCTCTGTTGTTATTTTAGTGTCTTCCAATGAATGTTCATTTTTTTTCGTGCAAGAGCTCGAATTTTTTACATTAGGCCTTGCAGTAGGCCTATACATCTATGATAGACAGGTTCTTCTAGCACTCAACTATCCCCACTCAAATTTGTCAACACTATTTAAATTGTTATTAGGTATCCCCAAAGTGGATAATGCTAGTAGATACATCAGTTTTGTTTTTCTTTATCCAAAATTTTCGTTTATTACTGAAGAATGCCTCATGCAACCAGCTTCACATTGTCGATACTATTATTTTGAAAATAAGAAAATGTTTATACAGCTTTTGGCATTTGCACATGTACCCCATGGTTAACAAATATTAAGCAGGTTTTTCCTAGTCAATATTGCTACCTGGAGAGAGCAGATTGTTTAAACGGCATGATTGTATGAATCTACAGAAAGGAAAGAGAGTGATTGCTTGTAGAGCTAACATTCATGTACCTTTTATTGTAAGTTGATCCTCTCTTGTAAATAACTCAGTTCACCTTATTCCTAGCTCATCTCTTTTTATTGTAAATGATTTACACGCATTTGAATTATTTAGCTGTTTTTAACTTTTAAGGTTTAAATAATAAGATATTACAAGGACCCCAGTTCAAATAAGTCACTTAGTCTGACCTTTTTGGGATATGCAAAGTAATTTGCACATATGTTACTATGAATTATAATTTGTGTAACTGTATTTAGGTATACCTGTACCTAAATAAACTTACTAATAGTCAGATGTAGAGATGAGGTGCAGCAGTAGAGGAAAGATTAAATTCCCTGGTTGGTCACGGCGATATACAAACTGTATTACCACAGGCTTGACAAATTGAAAAACTTTATTTTGTACAGTATTAACTGATATTTAATCTTCTCCACTGGCAACGTTCTTCTTAATATCTTCAAAGAATAAAAAAACACAATAACATGACTGGAACAATACACAAACAACTCGCACAAATGAGAAACGTATGACAACGTTTCGGTCCGTAACATCGTCTCAAGTTTCGACCTCCTATATGAGAGTTGAGTATCAATCTTCACTTCATCCATTATACTGGGACTCACAAGGCACGAAAAACTCTACACACAATTAACAAAGTGGTGAAATACATATGTAAAATTCCGTAAGAAAGTTGTGATAGAACATATGTTAAAGAAATGCCAGAAACTTGTCAACATGGTTAAACGAACACAAATATGTTTCTAGAGCAAATAATTTTAATAACGTTTGTGTTGCAAACCGTAACACTCATAACCACTTCATGGGAACAGATGCCAAACTAGACATTAAAACACCACGTGGTGATTTCTTTATTACAGAAACTGCAATGAAGGAAAACGCCGTATTGTGTTGCGTATAAACATTCCTGACAAAATAATTAACCTGCAGTTAAATTGTTAACTTATCTGGTATATATAACACGAAATAGGAAACAAACAACAAATGCCTTGTTCGATCAAGGTTTCTAAAAGACCTTTGTCAAAGGTCATGTCTAAAACAACTTAATGTGACTCCTAGTAAAATCGTCTATATGCAACTGTCTGGTTTGTTATTCGACAAGAATAGCCAACGCTTTAGACAGTACAATTAGCTGTTGGTCTTGGTAGGAGATCGAGAAGTATGATTGCAGTAACTGAAGTCTGCTTGCATGATAAATTTATCACAAAAGACAATAGTGAGGCCACCAGACTATTAACTCAAGATGGTGTAAAGTTGGCTCTTTGCAGTATTAAACAAAACCTCGTTTAACCAATTAGTCTATTAATTGGCAGTGATTATTATTCTTCCTTTGTGTGAAGTATGCACAAAGTGAATGTAATCTCTTGATCAAGTACTGGTTTAGATTATATGATATATTTTACCATTCCCCCAACTTAATGAAATATGAAGAGATAATTGAAAGGATGTAGTGACACTTAACGTCACAACAGACAGTGTCACCCATTATGAAAGTATTTTGCCGATAATAAGCAAAACAGGTTCACAAACTGTGGCAGCTGGACACTATCAGGATCAACCTTATTAAAGGTTGCCCTGATGGCAATTTCACCTGTAGGCAAGCAATATATCAGGGATACAAAGTATGAGCAGAGGCAATACTGGGTTAGACTCCCATGGAAGCTGCACAAGCTTGACGTATCTTCGAACTGCTGTATGGCCTGTTGTCAAAAGAAGGCACAAGTCTATGATTTAAATAAACACCATGAATTACTAACAGTGTATCCTAAGATCATTCAAGTTCAATTGAGGTCGTACTTCCAGATCAACTTCAAATTAAAGAACATTATTTTCTTCGTCGTGTATTGGTATTAACTGATTGTCTAAAGATTGAACAGTCTCTGACGAAAATGTTAAGAAATATTTGACTCAAATTAAGAATTAAGAGTTGGATCAGTAGAAATTTTAAGGATTTAATAACCAGAAAACCCTAATGATCCTAATAGTCTCGTTATCGTATAAAGATTCAAGAATGAGTTGTTTGGAGTCACGAAGTCTTTTCTTACTTCAAGCAACAACTCAGTCACGTCTACCAAAAAAAAAAAATGTTCGTGTGGAGAGACTACGATTAAGCAATTTTAACATGATAACTTCTTTGGGTGTAACTCAATCTGAAGATTATTTAACTAAGACTTACAGGTTTAAATCAAAACATTTCCAGCCTGACAATCCAGAGTTTTGAGCCTACTTACCACCAGAATCCTGGTTGCCAGATATTTAAGTCTACGTCTCAGTTTCCTGCTCAAGGAAGTGGTAAGCCAGTTTCAGGTGCAGGAAATCATGGAACAGGTAGGAAATGCTCAGTTTCCCAAGGACATGGGATCCAGTCTACCTTAGATGGGCATGGTACCTTTAAAGATAATAATTGTATTTACTGTAATAAGAAAGATCACTTACAACAGTATTGCGGAGATATGCTTACGGACCAGACTGCTGCACAGGAGTCTCAAATAAGTACTCCAGTTACACATACAATAGCTTATGTTACAGTCTTACCCCAGAGTACACCAGGAAGTTCAGCTGTTTTAGACCCTCGGATGGATGTCTTTTCAAGTAAGCCCACAGTGGCCTTGCACCAAAGTGAAGGTAAGGTAGGTGTTATGTCTTTAAGGGACGGATGCAGCACATTCTCGTTGCTGAGAAAGGATGTATGACCAGTCTCTGAGATACTTACACTGGAGATATATTTTTAAAAAGTATTTCAGGATCCACTGTTAGAACTCTAGTTCACAGGTTGTGGGTGGAGTCTATTTACATGTCTGGGTACCTGTCTGTAGGTATTACAGAAGATTTACTTTTTTCAGGGGTTGACCTACTACTAGGCAACAGTGTTATGGGTCTCCTCAAAAGTGAGAAATGTTAGGTTTGGAGGGGCCCTGATTTACAAGGTTGTACGGTAAAAACTAAAGCTAATGTGACTATAAAAATTCAGTGTGTACTATGACTTGCCAGATGAGCAAGGGAAGAACTTCGGTGCCTCGCCTTGATCTTTCTACTGACTGTGGTGATAGTTTGGGCCTGGGGGGCGTGTTCATTGAGTCTGACCTGCAGGAGACTGTGGGCAGTGATGAACCGGCCAGGTGAAACCCGGTTTTGGGGGGTGGGGTCTCGGTGCTGGCATGGGAGTGAATACCCTGATTCTGAGGCAGCTGTTACAGAGAAAGTGGTTTCCAAATTTAACAAATGTTTATTTTGCAGAGATGATTTAATGAGGAAAACTCTTTTTAAGAAAGTATGTGACCAAGCGGTCATGTCAGAGCCATTTAAGAACAAAGTTCCGATTTTTTACAGATTCCCAGTGTAGGCTATTTCATTACTGAGAAGGGAGAGCTGGATAACAAATGTTTACTAATCACTTACTTTCTACCAGGTTACCAGAGTTCATACCCCTTCTTAATAATTTTGTGTGTGCAGTTTTGAGATTTTTTGTGAAATATTATCGTCAGTTAGGCTTTGCAACAATTCAAGCCAACCAGAAGTCATATTTTATAAAATATCACGTAGTTTTGAGATACGTAATTAAGAAACAATCTAACAATGTCTATCACTCTGAGAGTCAAAGGAAAGAAGAGTGGTTTCACCAGTGTCTCAGGACGATGTATGTGTGTTGTACCCAGTACCAAAAACACTGGGATGAGGTTATTCCCCTCATTTTAATTGCCGTGCGGGGAAGCACTCTGGAATCATTAAGTCATTGACTAGGTGAGGAAGGTGATGCTTTCCTATCGGAGTTTTTTTCTCAGTTTCAGAGACTGTTTGGCTAAGATGAGGTGGACGGAACCAGTGAACCAGCCTGCCAGTCTGATCAGGATGATGTGTGACCATGAGGTGGTGCTACAAGATCTGGAGGCTAGAGAGGAGGTATTGGTACTGGAGCCGGCTCCTGGGAACGCTCTAATTAGTAGTGAAAAACGCGTTTGGCTACCTTTATCAGCAATCTGAAATGACCTACATTATAAATGGTGTGAAAAGTGTACTTTTGATGTTGGTGTGGAAAAGCTCGGTGCGTTGGCTCAGCCACCATGGGACTTTGCAAATGAGTTTTATGACGTTAGAAAGTGGGGCATGAATCCTCATGAGGTAAATGTAGTTGAGAAAATTCAGCAGGTTTTAGGTAGAGTAAACTTAATTGAAAAGTGGTGTATGAATGGGGAGAAATCAGAGTGGGGGTGCGTCACAAACGGTGTTCCACAGGAGTCAGTGTTGGGTCCCTTGTTGTTCACAATTTACATAAACGACATAGATGAGGGAATAATTAGAGACATAAGCAAATTTGCTGATGACACCAAAATAGGCCATCCAATTAATTATAATGAAGACATTAGGATTATTTGAATAGACTGATGCAGTGGTCGGAGAAGTGGCAGTGACAGATGAAGTTTAATATAGACAAATGTAAAGTTCTAAATGTTGGACAGGAAAATAACCATGCCACATATAAACTAAATAATATAGATCTTAATATTACTGTTAACACGAATTTACTATGAGTGAGAGAGGCACACCCGCGTCTGTTTACAAAGAAATGTCAATCATGCAGAGAATATTTTGTAAATAAAGTTACATTTTGCTAAATTTCCCTGTACAATAATACTTCAAGATTTCCATGATAGTCTATACTGAGGTGTATCACCTTTACCTGCCGTCAACTATTTATCCAGGTTATTGCGTTGAAAAAGCTTCTGTACGTGAGTGTACATCACTGCTTCAAGATATTAAAGAAAACTTTCTTGTAAGCCAAACAAAATCTTGGCGTTATGGTCTAATGTTAGTTACAGAACACCACCACCATACCAAGTTCCCTGGTAAATTCTAGGAAAACCCGAGCTAGTTCAGTACTTTCGTTGTGTAGCTCTGCCGAAGGGTCGGGGGAGACTGGGTAAGAGGTGCTTAGTTGTCCTGGGAGAAGAAATAAGCTAGAGTGATAATGCAGCCTTAGTGTGGTGGCTCTGACACTGCCGGTACAACAGGGCCACTTAAAGTAGGGAGTACTTGACGACTGACTGTAATGACCACACCAACTACCCTCTGCTGCTTGTTGCTGCTCGTTAAACACGCAGAAACGACGCTCACTCAGTTCCCTGCTGCTCATTATACACCCAGAAGTCTCCTCACACTGCTAGCAGCTGGTACTTACTCATCAAACAATCCTACCCTCTCGCTGCTGCTGCTCGGTTATAACCGAGCACGAGACACATTGTTTACTCAATCATTACCACAGGTGACACTCTGTTTACCACTTTATGAGTATGTCCACTTCTCTCCTCAATACATTATTTCTGCAAAATCAGCAGACACTTCATTGTTTTGCAATCTTCCCCATGATACTTCTCGTTTTTCAACTTAAGTGTTCACTTCCCTCCTATGTTTCTCATTTTTCACCATAGGCGAACACTTCCCATTTCGATGTTTTTCGATCTGCAATATAGGCGATGCCTTCCACCCACGATGTTCCTCATTCTGCATAATTTGTATCCTTCATTCTCTGTTGTTTCTTTTTCTCTCTTTATTCCCTGTTTCTCTTTTTGCATGTTATGTGCGGCCTTTGCCGTATTTCTCGTCCTATTCTAATCCTGAGTTTTTCTTTTCTTATTTTGTTCATTCTTCCTTCTAAACAATACTCGTACAAATGTTGTTTGTTCTAGTATATACGGAGTTCGTTAAACATCCTAGCTCACACATTCTATACAATGTGTTCTTCGTTATACACCCTAGTTAACCCTCATGTTCTTTGCGATGTTCGTTCTACACCATTGACTTCATTCATTAACCTCTGTTCCACGAACGTCTGCAGATTTTATTACCTAGATGGCACTCTTCATTTACACAACTATTTCAGAGCCTGAGTTCATCTGAAGTTTACTAACACTCCCTGTCCCTTCCCCACCCTTATGACACAACCTTCAACAGTCAGGTAACATCTGAGTACCTAGCTATTCACTCTTAGGTGAATAGAGGCAATAAATGAATGGAATTATGCCAGTACAGCTCTCATTGAGAGTCGAATCTGGGTCTTGGTGGTGAGCCGAGAGATTTGGTTGGAAAGGTTTCACATATAATTTCATCAAACATATCACGTATGTTTCCTGTAATTATTATGAATACCTGTAGGCTACCTGTAATCACTTTCAGAGGTCACCGCCCCCACAACTCGGTACCAAACTAGGCCTCCTGGTTGCTGGAGGGATTTAGCTAGAAAGTGACTCTGATGAATACATTTATCAGTACTAAAAAAAACATACGTAAATATGTTACTTTATCTTGTTATTATTCCATATATGATTATAATTATTATTTAAATTATTATTGTTATTATTTATTCAGTGCTCAGAAAGCAAAATTATCTAATATTACAATATGTTATATTAATTCACTTCAGCGATCGAATGATAATAATTGTAATATTAGTGCAAGGTAGGTTGCAGAAGAAAAGTCTAGGGAATATTCTTGACCAGTACTCATGGCGCAGCTCTCACCAGCAGTACAAGCACACTTCCCACGCATTAAATCGTGTGACTTTCCTCTGTCTCATTGTTATACGTTTGTGACAGTTTCAGTGAAACATTTTACACGTACAATTGTGTCAGTAACTGAACGACGTCTCTAGTTAGTTCACGCTTCCGCAACCTCTCTATATTGCCGCTGACTCTCGTGCAGACGGTCTGCCCTGCTACTGATGTTAGTAAACAGTAGACGGTACTGCAGCTACGTTGTTTGGCTGTACTCTAAGTTGGTAAGACAAAAGTAGTCTTATGTAACGGGCACCTAAGTTTAGCTAGTGTTTGTGATTTACTGCAGGGTAGTCCTTTCATGATATCTGGCGCTAAGTTTTAATGTCTAGGAGTGTACTAGGAACTTCACTAGTGTTTTACTTGTATTATGCTGTGTCTCTGGTTAGCTACGGTTTTCTCAATATTGTGTGTGTGTGTACTCACCTATTTGTGGTTGCAGGGGTCGAGTTACAGCTCCTGGCCCGCGCGTGTGTGTGTGTGTGTGTGTGTGACTTGGACAAAATATGAAATTTATTCTAATAATTGAAGTGATCATTATTTTATTTGTAGTGTATAATGAAATGAAAGAGAAACACCGTACAGTCACTTGCTTGATAAATTAGACACATATGCAACACTAGGGTATCTTTATTGTGGAAACGTTTTGTCACACAGTGGCTTTATCAGTTCAATGCAAAGTATAATAAAAATAATAATAAAAATAATCATAATAATAATCATAATAATCATAATAATAATAATAATCATAATAATAATAGGTAGTAGGTTGGTAGACAGCAACCACCCAGGGAGGTACTACCGTCCTGCCAGGTGACTGTGAAACAGAAACCTGAAACTGTTTTACATGATGGTAGGATTGCTGGTGTCTTTTTTCTGTCTCATAAACACGCTGGATAACAGGTATATCTAGCTACTTCTACTTACACTTTAGGTCACACTACACTGGCATACACATGCATATATATACATACACACATCTAGGTTTTTCTTCTTTTTCTTAATAGCTCTTGTTCCTTTTATTTTCTCTATTGTCCATGGGGAAGTGGAAAAGAATCTTTCCTCCGTAAGCCATGCGTGTCGTATGAGGCGACTAAGATGCCGGGAGCAATGGGCTAGTAACCCCTTCTCCTGTACAAATCTACTAAAAACGAGAAGAAGAAAAACTTTATAAAATTGGGTTGTCTGAATGTGCGTGGATGTAGTGCGGATGATAAGAAAGAGATGATTGCCGATGTTATGAATGAAAAGAAGTTGGATGTCCTGGCCCTAAGCGAAACAAAGCTGAAGGGGTAGGCGAGTTTCAGTGGGGAGAAATAAATGGGATTAAGTCAGGAGTATCTGAGAGAGTTAGAGCTAAGGAAGG
This sequence comes from Cherax destructor, assembly GCA_009830355.1. Taxonomy (NCBI): domain Eukaryota; kingdom Metazoa; phylum Arthropoda; class Malacostraca; order Decapoda; family Parastacidae; genus Cherax; species Cherax destructor. Next base: position 19,444 of record WNWK01006256.1, on the reverse strand, counting down.
GGTAGCAATAATGTTGAAGGATCAGTTATGGAAGGAAAAGAGGGAATATAAATGTGTAAATTCAAGGATTATGTGGATTAAAATAAGGGTCGGATGCGAAATGTGGGTCATAATAAGCGTGTATGCACCTGGAGAAGAGAGGAGTGTAGAGAGAGAGAGAGATTTTGGGAGATGTTAAGCGAATGTATAGGAACTTTTGAACCAAATGAGAGAGTAATTGTGGTAGGGGACCTAAATGCTAAAGTGGGAGAAACATGCAGAGAGGGTGTAGTAGGTAAGTTTGGGGTGCCAGGTGTAAATGATAATGGGAGCCCTTTGATTGAACTTTGTATAGAAAGGGGTTTAGTTATAGGTAATACATATTTTAAGAAAAAGAGGATAAATAAGTATACAAGATATGATGTAGGGCGTAATGACAGTAGTTTGTTGGACTATGTATTGATAGATAAAAGACTGTTGAGTAGACTTCAGGATGTACATGTTTATAGAGGGCTACAGATATATCAGATCACTTTTTAGTTATAGCTACAGTGGGAGTAAAAGGTAGATGGGATACAAGGAAAATAGAATCAGTAAGTAAAAGAGGTGAAGGTTTATAAACTAAAAGAGGAGGCAGTTAGGGTAAGATATAAACAACTATTGGAGGATAGATGGGCTAGTGAGAGTGTAGGCAATGGGGTCGAAAATGTATGGGGTAGATTTAAAAATGTAGTGTTAGAGTGTTCAGCAGAAGTTTGTGGTTACAGGCGAGTGGGTGCGGGAGGAAGAGGAGCGATTGGTGGAATGATGATGTAAAGAGAGTAGTAAGGAGAAAAGTTAGCATATGAGAGGTTTTACAAAGTAGAAGTGATGCAAGGAGGGAAGAGTATATGGAGAGAAAAAGAGAGGTTAAAAGAGTGGTGAAGCAATGTAAAAGAGAGCAGATGAGAGAGTGGGTGAGATGTTATCAGCAAATTTTGTTGAAAATAAGAAAAAGTTTTGGAATGAGATTAATAAGTTGAGGAAGCCTAGAGAACAAATGGATTTGACAGTTAAAAATAGGAGAGGAGAGTTATTAAATGGAGAGTTAGAGGTATCAGGGAAGATGGAGAGAATATTTTGAGGATTTGTTAAATGTTGATGAAGACAGGGAAGCTGTGATTTCGTGTGTAGGGCAAGGAGGAATAACATCTTGTAGGAGTGTGGAAGACCAGTTGTGGGTGTAGGGAAGTTCGTGAGGCAGTGGGTAGAATGAAAGGGGTAAGGCAGCTGGGATTGATGGGATAAAGATAGAAATGTTAAAAGCAGGTGGGGATATAATTTTGGAGTGGTTGGTGCTATTATTTAATAAATGTATGGAAGAGGGTAAGGTACCTAGGGATTGGCAGAGAGCGTGTATTGTTCCTTTGTATAAAGGCAAAGGGGACAAAAGAGAGTGCAAAAATTATAGGGGAATAAGTCTGTTGAGTGTACCTGGTAAAGTGTATGGTAGAGTTATTATTGAAAGAATTAAGAGTAAAACAGAAAGCAGGATAGCAGATGAACAAGGGGCTTTAGGAAAGGTAGGGGTGTGTAGACCAAGTGTTTACAGTGAAACATATAGGTGAACAGTATTTGGATAAGGGTAAAGATGTTTTGTGGCATTTATGGATTTGGAAAAGGCGTATGATAGGGTAGATAGGGGGCAATGTGGCAGATGTTGCAGGTGTATGGAATAGGAGGAAGGTTACTGAAAGCAGTGAAGAGTTTTTATGAGGATAGTGAGGCTCAGGTTAGAGTGTGTAGGAGGGAAGGGACTATTTCCCAGTAAAAGTGGGCCTTAGACAAGGATGTGTGATGTCACCGTGGTTGTTCAATATATTTATAGATGGGGTTGTAAGAGAAGTGAATGCGAGGGTCTTGGCAAGAGGTGTTGGGCTAAAAGATAAAGAAGCAAATACAAAGTGGGAGTTGTCACAGTTGCTTTTGCTGATGACACTGTGCTTTGGGAGATTCTGAAGAGAAGCTGCAGAGGTTGGTGGATGAATTTGGTAGGGTGTGTAAAAGAAGAAAATTGAAAGTGAATATAGGAAAGAGTAAGGTGATGAGGATAACAAAAAGAATAGGTGACGAAAGATTGGATATCAGATTGGAGGAGAGAGTATGGAGGAGGTGAATGTATTCAGATATTTGGGAGTGGACATGTCGGCGGATGGGTCTATGAAGGATGAGGTGAATCATAGAATTGATGAGGGAAAAGGGTGAGTGGAGCACTTCGGAGTCTGTGGAGACAAAGAACCTTGTCCATGGAAGTAAAGAGGGAATGTATGAGAGTATAGTTATACCAACGCTCTTATATGGGTGTGAAGCATGGGTGATGAATGTTGCAACGAGGAGAAGGCTGGAGGCAGTGGAGATGTCATGTCTGAGGTCAATGTGTGGTGTGAATATAATGCAGAGAATTCGGAGTTTGGAAATTAGGAGGAGGTGCGGATTACCAAAACGATTGTCCAGAGAGCTGAGGAGGGGTTGTTGAGGTGGTTTGGACATGTAGAGAGAATGGAACGAGACAGTGACTTCGAGAGTGTATAAATCTGTAGTGGAGGGAAGGCGGGGTAGGGGTCGGCCTAGGAAAGGTTGGAGGGAGGGGGTAAAGGAAGTTTTGTGTGCGAGGGGCTTGGATTTCCAGCAAGCATGTGTGAGCGTATTTGATAGGAGTGAATGGAGGCATATGGTTTTTAATACTTGACGTGCTGTTGGAGTGTGAGCAAAGTAACATTTATGAAGGGATTCAGGGAAACCGGCAGGCCGGACTTGAGTTCTGGAGATGGGAAGTACAGTGCCGGCACTCTGAAGGAGGGGTGTAAATGTTGCAGTTTTATAACTGTAGTGTAAAGCACCCTTCTGGCAAGACAGTGATGGAGTGAATGATGATGAAAGTTTTTCTTTTTCGGGCCACCCTGCCTTGGTGGGAATCGGCCGATGTGTTAATAAAAAAAAAATAATAATAATACTAATTATATATTTATTTCTACAAGTACATGTGCAGGGTATACAGGCCTAGCTGTCATCAATGTCTTACTGCTCTATAGAAAGCCCCTTGTTACGCCGAGCATTTCGGGTAAATTAGGTAAATTTTTGTCCCGGGATGCGACCCACACCAGTCGACTATCACCCAGGTACCAATTTTCCTTATGGAAACACGTCCTAATGATTCTAGCCGTACCGGGGGATCTATCCCTGGACTTCAGTGTGTGAGCTGAATAGTTGAAGATGAGAAGGAGTCAAAGGTAATGAGACCCTCAGCCTGGAGTTGATGTAATCAGTCCATCAATCTTGCCTATGTGTCTAATTTATCAACTTTTCGGTTCCCTGAACCATTTATCAATATTCACTTGCTTATATATAACTTTGTCTACATATGACAATTGTTTGAGTAATAATTAAAACACCACATTATATCAGTTTAACTCATTCTCAACTAGTTTTCGTGTATATACAGTATAATAAATATTATTTTTCTATGATGACTTAATGATTTATCCTCAAATTTCTTGGAAATAATTGGTGGGTAGTTGATAATTATTTCATGTTCACTTTGGGGAAAATCATTACATCACCTGTGGCACTGTAATGTTATCAATTACAGTGCCACAGGTTTTTATGAATTCTGTAATACTGACCTGATCACCCAAGCTGCTGATGCTCTAAGTATGTACTTCAGCCTGGCTGATCAGGAACTGATTTTTGGAATTAGTCGGACAGAGGGCGGTTTTCCGGTAATCCTCCTTATACATGAAGGGAGGGTGCTAAAGAGTCGTCGTTTTTCAGTGTTCTCATCGCTCCCCAGTGCATCGTCTGCCAAGACTCTTTTGTTTATGTGTAGTTACTTTGGTGTGCAGGTTTGGCACCAGTCTCTCAATCACACACACACACACACAGGGCAACTACTTGAGGTATGGAAGACAGCAAATTTAGTTCTAATTTTTAAAAAAGGAGACAGGAATGTAGCACTAAACTACAGACCCTTCTCACTGACATGTATAGTACGCAAGGTCATGGAGAAGATAGTCAGGAGAAGAGTGGTGGAACACCTAGAAAGGAATGAGCTTATCAACGACGGCAAACACGGTTTCAGGGACGGGAAATCCAGTGTCACAAACCTACTGGAGTTCTACGACAGGGTGACATCAATAAGACAAGAGAGAGAGGGGTGGGTAGATTGCATATTCTTGGATTGTAAGAAGGCGTTTGACACAGTTCCACACAAGAGGCTAGTGCAGAAGCTGGAGGACCAGGCATTGGTAACAGGGAAGGCACTACAATGGATCAGGGAATACTGTCAGGAAGACAGCAGCGAGTCATGGTACGTGGCGAAGTGTCAGAGTGGGCGCCGGTGACGAGTGGGGTTCCACAGGGGTCAGTCCTAGGACCAGTAATGATTCTGGTATTTGTGAACGACATGACGGAAGGAATAGACTCCGAAGTGTCCCTCTTTGAAGATGATGTGAAGTTGATGAAAAGAATTCAATCGGACGAAGACCAGGCAGAACTACAAAGGGATCTGGACAGGCTGCAAGCCTGGTCCAGCAATTGGCTCCTGGAGTTCCACCTCACCAAGTGCAAAGTCATGAAGATTGGGGAAGGGAAAAGAAGACCGCATACGGAGTACAGTCTAGGGGGCCAGAGACTACAAACCTCACTCAAGGAAAAAAGATCTTGGGGTGAGTATAACACCAGACACATCTCCTGAGGCGCACATCAACCAAATAACTGCTGCAGCATATCGGCTCCTAGCAAACCTAAGAACAGCATTCCGACATCTTAACAAAGAATCGTTCAGGACCCTGTACACTGTGTACGTTAGGCCCATACTGGAGTATGCAGCGCCAGTTTGGAACCCACACCTAGCCAAGCACTAAAAGAAGCTAGAGAAAGTGCAAAGGTTTGCAACAAGACTAGTCCCGGAGCTAAGGGGTATGTCCTACGAGGAGAGGTTAAGGAAAATCGACCTGACGACACTGGAGGACAGAAGAGATAGGGAAGACATGATAACGACATATAAGATACTGAGAGGAATTGACAAGGTGGACAAAGACAGAATGTTCCAGAGATGGGACACAGCAACAAGGGAACACAGTTGGAAGTTGAAGACTCAGATGAATCACAGGGATGTTAGGAAGTATTTCTTCAGTCACAGAGTGGTCGGGAAGTGGAATAGTTTGGGAATCGATGTAGTGGAGGCAGGCTCCATATATAGCTTTAGGAAGAGGTATGATAAAGCTCATGACACAGGGAGAGTGACCCAGTAGTGGCCAGGAGCTATGACTCGACACCTGCAACCACAACTAGGTGAGTACAACTAGGTGAGTACAGAGCTAAGGGGATTGTCCTACGAAGAAAGGTTAAGGGAAATCGGCCTGACGACACTAGAGGACAGGAGGGTTAGGGAAGACATGATAACATCATATAAAATACTGCGAGTAATAGATAAGGTAGACAGAGACAACATGTTCCAGAGAGGGGCCACAGAAACAAGGGGTCACAGTTGGAAGTTGAAGACTCCTATGAGTCAAAGGGATGTTAGGAAGTATTTCTTCAGTCATAGAGTTGTCAGGAAGTGGAATAGCCTAGAAAGTGACGTAGTGGATGCAGGAACCATACATAATTTTAAGACGAGGTTTGATAAAGCTCATGGAGCAGGGAGAGATATGACCTAGTAGCAATCAGTGAAGAGGTGGGGCCGGGAGCTATGACTCGACCCCTGCAACCACAGATAGGTGAGTACACACACACACACACACACACACACACACACACACACACACACACACACATATATATATATATATATATATATATATATGTAAAACGCAAATAAAAAAAAATGAGGAAGTACCACCTTTAGAACCTTACTGGGGACCCCTATATTTTATATTATATATGTATTTTATTAATATACAGAATACATTGACAAAAAACACAAACATTAATTCATTGGAAAAATATATCAAAGATTATGAATCTCCTGCAGCTCCTCCGAATCTGGACACGAGACTAGTATGTAGCATGCATTTACCCTCTGGATGGCCACGCTGAGACGCTGGAACATGAAAGTGGCTGCCCTTGTGTCCCTGGTGGTGTCTATGAGTCTGGAACCCAGTTCTTTAAGGAAACGTGTGGCATTTTTCCCCCATGATCCTAAGGTCTCTGATCCCACTGGGACAAATTGATATTGTTGGCTTATGCCTCTGTACTTGCTGATCTTGTACTCCTGCCTGTGGTCAGCAGCTCCTGCCTGTCGCCCGACACTGTGATGGATGTAGGTGTCAGCCAGTGTCGACACACAGGTATAGTCCCATGCTAAGAGCTTGCCATTCTTCCAAGGATAGTTGGTGATCTCATCGGGGCGGTTTGCTGGGTTGTGGGTATTGTTTGCTGCTAGTGATCGGGGCTCTCTCTCGGCTGGGCATCCAGTTGTAGCAAGGATTCTCTTTATGATGTCGTTGACTTCATTGTGTCTTGCGTGCCAGCCCTTGGTTTTGGAACAGTTAAGACCATGTAGACCATATTGGTCGGCTTGCGCATTGTCGCAAATACACGTATATTCAGTGTGAATTGGGGCAGCAAGGCGCAGAGCCACTGCAAAACGGATGGTCGTAGGGTCGAGGCGTGTTCCCATTGCTGAAATGGGAACTGGAGGAAGTCGCCAGAGTGATGTGCACTCACAGCTTAGAAACGGTGAGTCTCCCTGTCTGATGTTACAGCCCTAAGCATGTTGGCAAGCATCTTTTCAGCAATGGGGCCATCCCAACTTGACTGTAGGCCAGTTCTGCACTAGGTTTTGGTGCCAGAGCAGCAAGTGATGGCACTGGCGTAGCTAGCGGCCTGTATTTCTGCTGGGTCACTGAGGATGTCCGTAAGGATTTGTTTTATTAACTCAATTGATCCTATGGAAGATGATATGAAGGCTGGTAGGGCAATCTGGGAGGATTTGCGTACTCCCAGCCCCCCCAAGCCTGACTGGAAGTGAGGCTTGCAACCACTGTCCATCTTCGAGGGAAACATTCAATACACTCTCTAGCATGGTCTTGAGGAGAGAGTCATATTCCTTAAGTTTTGTTTTAGCCCGCCTCATGGCGAGCGAAAATTCAAGACGCCCTAAACCACTGGGCCATACAATCCCACAAACAACTTGAGCCTAGTGAGCTAGGCTTGTTTCTAGTTGCGAGGACATACGATGGTGTCGTTGATTCAGCGCTAATTCCATTCTACTCCCCGTTTTGTGTATTAGCCTCCACAAGCAGTATACACATTATTGTAACCACAAACAAGTGGTATTAAATCAATAACAACACTGCGGGGCTAGCCTGAGGATTGAACCCTTGTTGATTTAGCTCTCCTCTTGGCTAGTGAAAATTCACGACGCTCTAAACCACTGGACCATACAATCCTACAAACAATTTGTCCCTGACGAACTAGGCTACCCTCGCAACTTGAACAAGCCTAGTTTGCTAGGCTCAGGCAGAAGAATTCCATCAGTTGCAAGAGGCATGAACAACCGTTTCTAAACCCATGCTGACTTCGGTAGTTTAACTGTTGGGATTCCATGTGTTTGGCCCAGTCTGTAGGTATAAAAATTGTTGTACTGCTACCTTTGTTCAATGGGTCAATATCAATGATTTTTAAAGAGTGTGAGATGACTTTTGTGTCCAGGCTCCTTCTCCATAGACAATTTAAGGCAAATGATAATGGTTTTTTTGCAGTTTTTGATGAACATGTAGTTCCATGAGTCAGGGCCTTATGCGGAGTACATGGACATACAATTAATGGCCTTTTCAAATTCAAGTAGGAATAGAATTTTATTAGAGATTATGGAGATGTCAACAGCATTTTGTATCTGATTCCTGAAGAATTCATTTGGGTCGTCAGTGCTGGGTTTTGAGTATTTCACTCACTTGTGCAGAGCCATCATGTATGTTCCATACTCAACAATTTTGCAAAGGTCAGATACTAGAGCTTGTCTTACCTTTGGATTTTCCATATGAGAAGTAATTAGGATTGCTCTCAATTTCATTTATGCTTTTTAACAAGTTAAATTACCGTTCTAGAATCAAATGATTACCCGCCACCCATTACCCAAGTACTGAACGACCTTGATAAGTTTAACTTTTGTTGATAAGAGGATAACATCAACATCATATTTAGGTAATGATGTGTTGCTTCAGTGTCGACACAAACATTGCCAGTCAGGTGAATGTATGGTAGTAATAGTGAAGACAGTAGTGAAGAAAGAAACACAACCAGTAGGACAAATTTTTGCTGGGATAACGTTTCGCTCTGTGTAGAGATTTCTAAACAGAGCGAAACTTTGTCCTATTTGTTCAGTAGCTCATTTTTGTTTCTCCATTGGTGTTCATGCTATTATATTGCTTTTAAGAACTTTAATGTCCTAAGATACCATACGAAACCTTTATCCAATTACAGCTCATTATATATGACAACTGATCAGCAACAAAAATGCAATACCATCCAGACTCTCTAATTTTGAAGCAGATCTCTATAGATGCATACACAGCATTGGACATTTTGTCCAAAGAATTTAGTTGTCGGTGCGAGTCTCTACGGGTGGGTACTGATCCAATAACTCTGGTCCCAAGGATTTATGGATATCCGCTTCCCTCGTACTGGAGAGCTCGCCAAAAACGGGAGAGACGAGATATTGAGCTCCATGATGAAATATTTTCCTCTGGTATAATGGTGAGTTTGTTTATTTAATTGTTTGGTTGGACATGTCAGAGACGAGGCAATTTGTTAAAAGATATTCACATTTATATTAAACTGTCAGATAATGGAAAATATGTGTATGCATATTTTTTTAAATGGTAGTAATTGTTAAAAAAAAAAAAAACATGTTCAGAATGTCAGAACTGTAATTTGGATTTCTGTGAAATACAGTGTTACTTGCGTGATATGGAAAGAAATAGTTTACAATACGATGAAACATATACATAAATAAAGTATAACGCGATCATTTATTGATGTTACATCCACCGTGAAGAATTAGACACATGTGCAACAACTAGGTATCTTTAATTTGTCGACGTTTTCTTATCCAGCGGCTTACCTGGTTTCGGGGGTCAACGCCCCCGCGGCCAGGTCTGAGACAAGGACATAATGCGAAGACGGTATAAACATATAAACAAACGAGGTAATGAGTCCCTCAGCCAAGGAGTAGGTAATGAGCAATATGAGTCTTTATCTTTTCAGTATTGTATACTATTTATGTTCAACTATTCATCCAGTGTGTGGGCAATACAAGCCACCATTTAGGCGAAACGTAGTAAGTAAATGGCATTATTCTCCATTTGCCATTTGTTCCATACATTATATCAGGAAAAGTGAAACCATTCATATATGTCATATTTAAGTGAGATTTTCAAAAGTTTCTGTAGTTAAAGCAACTTGATCTGACGAACTCCAATTAGACGCCGCCTCAGATATTCTAGTCTCTAGGAATATCCACTGAATATTCTCTATAATTAGTATAGTTACGGCAGCTTCATATTACTCATTATGCCACTCTGGTGCTTTATGACATGAAGTGACTTATAAAGAGATAACATGACTGACTCTCTCCAAACAATATTTCACTAAGATTAATTTTGTTATTGAAAGGCGCGTGTCATGCGACATTTTTTTTTTATAATGGTTTGTGATTTACCATTAAAACGTACTATCTAAAACTGCTCGGAGAAGAGAAATTTGAAGGTTTAATTTGGTATTTAAGCTGTTGTTTACGCTTTATGAGAAAGTTAACCAAGGAAAGAACAGATGAATTGAGTAGAGAAAAAAATTGCTAAGTTTATATATTTATATGTAATGGAATGTTAAAAGAAAGGTTTTAAATATATGTACAATATAGCTCAGAGAAAAGAGCATTTGGTTTACAACCGAAAAAAAAATCAAGGAATTTGTGATAGAAGCGTCACACCTGGCATAATTACTCTGTCCCATACCAATTACCTTAAAAAATGGGACCTCAGCGAACATTCCTCCTATGTTGGCCGTTTAAGCCATATTAAAAATAGCAACAATGCTAATTTTCATATCTTAATCTCCGTTAACTATGATAGAATATTGTTCATGATCTCTCTTACCTATGATTTCAATTTGAAAGAATTTAAATTTGGCAAAATGTTTGACTACTTATGTGTCATTTACGTTGATTTTAGTTAAAACACCAATTTTAAGCTCAAAATTTGGAGTTAATCATTATTAATCAAGCATAAGAAAGTTTATACATCTAGTTTTATGTTTTTCCATCGATTTAATGACTGAATTATTCAAGTCAACAGTAAGTTTCTCAGTTACATAAACAGAAGCGTCCATTAATTTCTATGGCGATATATATTACTGTATGCAAGGTAGACGATATATATCACTATATACAAGGTAGACGATATATATCACTATATACAAGGTAGATGATATATATCACGATATACAAGGTAGATGATATATATCACTATATACACGGTAGACGATATATATCACTATATACAAGGTAGACGATGTATATCACTATATACAAGATAGACGATATGACCAGAACATAAACCTGTATAATTGTTTTTCTGGCGAAGTGTGATGCAGCAGCCAGACTGTGCTACTGAAATCGACATACACTCCCCCAAATACTATACTGTTATATATAACAGGAATACAGGTAGGTATATATAACTGACAAGTAGGTGAATAAGACACATGTGCATTACTTGAATATCTTTACTTTAAACATATTTATCCAGCCAATGGCTTTATCTAACCTATTACAGAAAATAATTACTGGATACGGTGGATGGCGTAAAGAGGCAATTTGACGTATTCTGTCCATGGGAATTGATAAATGTGTTATATACTGGAGTGTTATATACTGGAAACAGTTTAGGTGAAGCAGTTGGAGATGACATTAAAAGTGCGAGCAACCCACTACTAGTAGTAGCAGTTCACGCAAATAGAATTGTAAATTTTTGAACCTGCATTCCAAGATGTTGCTGTGTATTATATGTTTTAATATATTAATGCTATTGAAAAAATAACAAGGAGGTGAAGAAAACACATGTATAGCACTTGGGTATCTTTATTTTACTGTACAAACGTTTTGCCACTCAGTGGCTTTATCAACCCAATACAGAGAATGAATACTGGAAACAGTGGAAATCGTAAAGAATTCAAGATGGTCAGTCTCTCAGCCTTGAGAAGTGTTTTGTCTTTCATCCTTGTTGGAGGTGTCCAGCCTCTCAGAAGTGATAAATCTATACCAGACACACAAACATGTAGACTTATATTACAGGAGACAGATGATGTGAGGTCGTCATATTTTGAAATTGCCGCTACGACCAATACAGAATCTGGTTGGCTTCAGTATTGAAAGTAACTGATATTGTTGGTCTATTGTGATACTTCCATCACAGTGTTCACTTTATTTTACTAAGCCTCTGAACTGCTAGTAAATAGGTACCTAAATTATTGCATCCTAAGTGATCTTTATATACCCAAAATAGAGCTTATCTATAAATTGTTTATGTGAATCGCTACACCTATGTTGACTGTTCAGAGCGTTGCGTTTAACGCAAATGAGTTTTTTCCAATCTTGACCTCCAGTAACGTTAAATTTTAAGATTAGCAGATGACGCGGGAGGATAGGTTTTAAGATTTGGTGGCCTTTGTACCATCCTGATATAGGGAAATATATCATTAGAATGTGCTGGCAAAGGATAGATCGATCGTGCATAATATGGTTAATTTCCAAAGCCTAGTTCACCAGGAGAGTCAAAAGTAGATTCAAGGATGGTATACGGGCTCGTAGGCAAAAGCGTTGGGTTAGATAGTAACTTGAAAGTGCACGACCTGTAACTAACATAGTTAAAGAACGACTTCTAAATTACTTATCCACTGAGTAAAATATTGTTTTGAAATAATCTTGCATGAGAAATATCAATTAATGCATTTAAAAAAAAAAAAACATACCACGGGTTTCGTGAGTAATGCATTTCATAATTAGTGGCTTTGTTTTGTTCCTACTTTTGTTGTAATTCATGTGTACCTACTGCATTCAATGTATGACTAAAAACAATCAGATTATTATTATTATTATTATTATTATTATTATTATTATTATTATTATTATAATGGCGAAATCTCCGTTGTCCTAGAGAGCAAACAAGAAAACACATCGAGGTATCGAGAAGAAAGCGAATCAAACTTAGGTGCTGAATGACTCAGATTATTATTATTATAATCAAATAGAAGCGCTAAACCACAGGGGTTATACAGCGATGAATGACTCAGAGACAGGAAGAATCGTCTCTAGAGAAATGAAGAAAGCGAATATTGATATAAAACACAAACGAAAGTACAAAGAGGAGATTGAAAAGAATATCCAGATATTATTGCCAGTTGCGTGAACAATTTTCGAACTTTGTTCTTGCGTTAAATTATGTGAAAACTACGAAGATAAATTGCAAACATTTATATTTAGGACTGCATCTATATTAAAGTGTTCTGGCTACTATAGTTCATTTATGATAAATCGTAGTTCAGTACTAATCCAGGCAGGAACTTGGATCAGTACTGGGATAGGTGGAGGCGCTAGGCATGTTTCCTTAAGTCCGTGTTCACGTAACAGTAAATAGGTACTTGGGTGTTCACCAACTACTGAATGGGATCATAGCTAGGTTTTGAATAAGATGAAATAGAATAACAGCTCTTAAACTTTTAATTCATCGTTAAAAAGTGTTTAATATAGATTCTGTCGAAATAGAATTGATACAAGAGAACAATAGTGTTGATCATTAAGCTTGCTTTATTTCAAAGATATTTTTTATCACATCAGAGGTAATAGAACACGGTTTAAAAATGACAATGATATTTGAATTAAAATATGTGGACGTGTATATCAGTGGGTCAGGTGTTTCGAAGGATTTTTTATTAAACAAACCTCGCTGACCTTTACGTATTACAGGAGGGATTATAATCAGACAATAATGAGGTGGGTTTTAATTTTCCGAGTCTTTTGTCTGTAAAATAAACATGTAAAAGGTAATGATAGCTTAACAGCGTGTGCACTGAACAGGATTCATTACAAATGTTTTTAATTTATTTTCCACTAATGTGGAGTGCCTTAATTCTGGTAAAGGTCTCTTTATCTGAGAAATTAGACCTCCCCTCCCCTTCTTTGGATCATCCTTAGTGCCTCACATTCCCCAGATATTGTAAAACTTTGAGAGGCTTAGCTCTTCCCAATAAACATAATATAAAACTGTTTTGTTTTTGTGCCTTGTGGTCATGTAAGGATGACTCATGCTTGTCACATCCAGTTGTTGTTATATTTGAGAAACGCTAAACCTGTAAGAGTCAGATAGCTGTGGTAAGCCTCAGAGTACGATACTTAATATATATATAGGAAAACACCAAACCTATAAGGGTTATACCGCGCGTGAGGAAAAGGATGCAGTCAGATTAATTTGAACGAAGGGTAGTAGCAGATCTACTTCCTAGTACTAAGAGTTCAGTATCAGCGACAATGAATATCTCATGAGGATCTCAGAAAGGGTCCTTCTTGTTAATTATCACAGCACTGAAGCATCCCCCCCAAAAAAAAAAAAAAAAAATATATATATATATATATATATATATATATATATATATATATATATATATATATATATATATATATATATATATATATATATATATATATATGTATAGGGAGGTACCACCTCTAGAAATTGCTGGGGACCCTCATCCTCAGAGAAGACAATAAACGTACCTCAGGGAAAACTCGAGGTTCTCCCCGGAGCTGTTAGAATATTTTCTTCTCCTACCACTCCCTATATATATTGAATGAGTGCCTTATTAATAGACAGAATACATTGACAGAAAACACAAAACATGAACATGAATACATTGGTACAATATATCAAAGATTAAGAATCTCTTCCAGCTCCTCCGAAGCCGGACGTGAGCACAGTATGCAGCATGCATTTCCCCTCTGAATAGCCACCCTGAGGCGCGCTGGAACATGAAAGTGGCTGCCCTTGGGTCCCTGGTGGTGTCGATCAGTCTGGAACCCAGTTCTTTAAGGAAACGTGTTGCATTGTTTTCCCATGATCCCAAGGTCTCTGATCCCACTGGGACAAATTGATACTGTTGGCTTATGTCCCTGTACTTGCCGATCTTGTACTCCTCCCTGTGGTCAGCAGCTCCTCCCTGTCGCCCGACACTGTGATGGATGTAGGTGTCAGCCAGTGTCGACACACAGGTATAGTCCCATGCTAAGAGCTTGCCATTCTTCCAAGGATAGATGGTGATCCTGTCGGGGCGGTTTGCTGGGTTGTGGGCATTGTTGGCTGCTAGTGATCGAGGCTCTCTCTCGGCTGGGCATCCAGCTGTAGCAAGGGTTCTCTTTACGATGTCATTGACTTCATTGTGTCTTGAATGCCAGCCCTTGGTTTTGGAACAGTTAAGACCATGTAGACCATATTGGTCGGCTTGCGCATCGCCGCAAATACACGTATATTCCGTGTGAATAGTGGCAGCAAGGCGCAAAGCCACTGCAATACGAAGGGTCTTAGGGTCGAGGCGTGTTCCCATGGCTGAAATGGGAACTGTTTGGAGGAAGTCCCCAGAGTGATGTGCACTCACAGCTAGGAGACGGGCAGTCTCCCTGTCTGATGTTACAGCCCTAAGCATATTGGCAAGTATCTTTTCAGTGATGGGGCCGTCCCAGCTTGACTGTTTGTAGGCCAGTTCTTCACTAGGTTTTAGTGTTGGAGCAGCAAGTCTCTCCCATTCAGTGATGGCACTGGTGTAGCTAGGGTCCTGTATTCCTGCTGAATCACTGAGGTTGTCTGGAAGAATTTGTTTTATTAGCTCATTTGATGCTATGGAAGAGGATAAGAAAGCTGGTAGGGCAATCTGGGAGGATTTGCGTACTCCCAGCCCCCAAGTCTGACTGGAAGTGAGGCTTGCAACCACTGTCCATCTTCGAGGGAAAGATTCAATACACTCTCTAGCATGGTCTTAAGGAGAGAGTCATATTCCTTGAGTTTCGGACTGCTGAAGGCTGGGGAGCATCTCCGGAAGTATGTAAGTTTTGGGATTGACAGGCAACTGGTGAGTAGGTAGAAGGCATCATGTGTATCGATGTCTTTCATCCTACCTTCCATCGTCCTGAGGTCTGAGATTTTTTTTTTCCAGGACGAAATCGATGGCATTGGTCCTAAGAGGAGCACCAAGGAGAGTGCTGTTGGCTAGATCAATGGCTCATGCCCCTGGTAAAACAGCCCTAATGTTCTGGATCATCTGTGGATTGGTGGAAACTATTTCACATTTGGTGGGGTTTAAAGATAGGCCCAGGCTCTCTACCATATCTTTAATTTTCCTGATGTCCCCTAGGAGAGATTCTGTAGTGCCAGCTAGGGTGCCATCATCCAAGAATCAGATATTGAGCTCACTGGACAGCGCTTCTGTGACTTCCTTGATGACTAGACAGAATAGAAAGGGGGCGAGAAGGTCCCCCTGTTGCACAACCTCACACGAGTCAATTTCATGGTTCCCAAACAATAGTTTAGAAGCCACACTATAACACGATTCTATGAAGAGATAGAGGGAAGGGAAGTGCCTAGAAACTGCTTTGAGAGCAGCATCCCTTCTGACTGAGTTGAAAGCATTGGCAGAGTCCAATTTGATCAAGGCTTTTTCATTGGACATGTTGATGTATACTCGTGCTGCATGGGCAGCTGCTTCACAGCCTTGTTGAACACCAAAACCGAGCTGAGTTGGTTTCAACATTGAGGCAGCATCTTGACTCACCATTCGTACTGCAGCCTTGGCGACTAGGCGCCGAAGGGTGTTGCCCACTGCAAGGGCCTGATTCCTCCATCCTTTTTCCGGAGGGCACACAGTGAGGCCCCAAAGAAAAGGGGTCTAATGGCCTCTGGGACACTGCCAGCCAGTCACACATTGGAAAATTTGGTGAGTTCAGACAGCAACCTCTCAGAAACCTCACCAAGACCTGGATTGAGCATTTGTTTTAAGTGTTGTGGCCTTAAACCGGTGAAACCTCCTGCTGAGCCTGGGAAATGACATAGCAGCTTTATACACATCGGCGTCCAGTAAGGGAAAAATGTTCTTCACCTGCTGCAATGTCAAGGGGTCAATGTTGGTACTGGGAGCCTTGGGTGGATGTTTGTCCTTCAGGGCTTGTGCTAATTTGGGCCTTGATTTTTGAGGCGTCAGGTGTCCTGTTGTTGACATTTGCCTGGCGGGTGTTTGACGCCCTGAAGGGGAGACGGACTAGGTTGTCATCCAGGGGAATGCATTTATTGCCCTGATAACAGATGTTGCTAGTGACTTGTCCCTCCTTGGTGGGACAGCCAAACAGGCATTGTCAAATAGCAGTAGGTTGTGCCATATCATTTGGCCAAAGACACAAGATGTCATCCACATATGCGAACCATTTAGCTATACATGGCAGGATATCTAGCCTCGAAAATTCCATATGCAGATTGTTCAATAGGGATGACATCTGATTACCCATCTCCATTACCAGATTTTGAGCATAGTATTTTCTTCAAACTCAAACTTGCAATCAACTACACACAACTTAATCAATTCAATAATGGTATTTTTATCAAAAGGCAATTCCAATTCTTCTTGCAAATAAGATAGCAAGTCGGGGACAGGGACTCTCGTCAACAACGCAGTGACATCAAAACTAACAAGTGTAAATTCATTAGACATGTTGATATTTTGCAATTTGTCGATGAGATCAACATTGTTTTTAAGTTGGCTTCAGAAATGTTGCCAAGCCAAGAAAAATGAGTTAATATTTTTACCAACCACTTTGACAAGGCATATTATGCCGATCCTACAGAACTGATAATGGATCTGGCTGGAAAACCTGGCTTGTGGTTTTTAATCAAACTGTACACATAAGGGAGAGTCGCAGATCTCGCCGATAACTGTTTAATTAATTCCTCATTACCTCTCAGTAATGTTCTAAGTTGTTTATTAAACTTACTATTAACCTTGTCCAATGGGTTCATATTAAGGGGCACGTAAGTATCAATGTTTTCTAATAATATGTTCATTTTTCCGCTATAATCTACCTTGTCCATAATAACTATCACACTTGCTTTGTCAGCTTTTGTAAGGTGAAGTCTAGGATCTTTCTTTATTTCATGGTACGACTTAATAAATTTTTGAGGACAATTCGGTTCCTCAGGTCTGAGCAAAGCTCCAAATACGATGCCTTTGCAAATATTGAACGTTTCATGGGATAGGTCCTCTTGTTTCTCCAAATTGCAAAAAGATTTGGCAAGGTCAATATAATTAGTGTCACCACTAGTAGGCGCGAAACTTAACCAATATCCCAATGTTGTCTGCTGGTCCTGAGTAAGTTTAACACTCGACAGGTTGAAAGTGAACTCCGGGTTAGCATGTTCAGACCAGCCAGTTTGTTCCATGAGATTGTTTAGTTTCCCAGTATGTAAACATTCCATTTTCTGTTTCAGTATTCTCAATCCCCTAAATATGTAATCTAGTAAATGATCTTGTCACTCAGGTGGTACCATGTTGAAAAACCTTTGTTTGGCTTTTCTAAATTCAATAAATAACTTTTTCCTTTCGTGTTTAAGCAGATCAATATTCTTAGTAATCACTAACCTGTGGAGTTGATCAAATGGGGTCGACAACAGATTAACCAACCTGTTTTTGTAGAAGCGATTTCGGTATTACCTGTTCACTGAGGCACTTTCGTAAAAATGCTAATTTTAAAGACGCTTTGTGTGCCTTAAGAAGCACAGATTTGTAAGTGGAAACAGCAAAGGAAGATTGGAAGTGGAATTTTTTATAATGCTATATATAATATTCAACCTTTCTGGGCATGGGTACTGGTATGTATATGGGCATTTAATGTTACCTTTTCTCTCTCTCTCTCTCTCTCTCTCTCTCTCTCTCTCTCTCTCTCTCTCTCTCTCTCTCTCTCCTCCCTCCCCTCCCTCCCCCCCACTCCAGTGAATACATCCTCTGGGATCGTATTTGCTCGGTCATCCTCCTGTTTTTCTGCAACTTTGCAAGCTCCTGATGATGTGTTGATTGCAACACGAAAGGCCTAGAGCTATCATTCTACTCCCCTGTGGTTGTTTTGCCTCCGGTATCGCTTGGTTTGCGATATTTCCAGTCCTCGGCACAGTTACATTAATTCTTCTCTCTGAGTTAACAACCTTCGTCAACAACTGCCTGGCTGGGCGGATCCCAGAAGGAATTAAACCTTTCATTTTCGGAACCTCATTAGGCGCTTTGAAGAAGATGGATGACGGTATCGTACCCAATACAGTTGGTAACACTCTTCGCCGTTGCCAAGCAGCATTAAGAAACATTCGCGTAGAAACAGCCAGTTTACTCCATCCAAACCAACTGGGCTTTGGTGTTCTCAAGGCAGTAAAGTGGCAGCTCATAATAACATAAGAAAGAAGGAACACTGCAGCAGGCCTACTGGCCCGTGCGTAGCAGGTCCAAGTCTCCTACCGGCTAAAGCCAATGACCCAACTTAGTCAGGTCAGGTCACATTCACTTAAGGAAGGAGCACGGCATCAGACCTAGTAGCACAAGCAGGAGATAAAAGATGTAAACAACCACAGGCGGAACTGAATGATAACTTTAGGCCTTTCGTGTCGAAACCAAAACATCATCAGGAGCTTGTTTCAGAAATGATTAGAAGTTCAGGAATATCCTAATAATTTCTGCAACATTGAAAATTCTTGATGTGTTGATTGCAAATAGAAAGGCCTTGAACTGTCATTTAACTCCCCTCCCCACGTGTTTTATATAAAATATATATATATATATATATATATATATATATATATATATATATATATATACAAAGGTCAGGAGGAATTGAATTAATTCTATAACGAATTAATTTTAGTTCAATAGTTGGTCTTACAGCTTTCCTTTTAGTTTTTTTCCTTCAGCATTTTTATTCGGGGCCATGATCACTTTTTTTGCATTTAAAAAAAAAAAACAAATTTATCAAGAAATTTCAACTGAATTATATAAGCTCCAAAAATATGGTCGTTCTGGATTTTATGAATAATGTGCATCATAATACAGAGGTTTTACTGTATTATGATGTAATAATTTAAATTTAATGTTAATTATTTAATGCATTGACTTGTGTTTCTATAATGTTACCTATGCCAACGAATTTAAAGGTAGTGGACCATAGGAAGGCTGGCCATTTATTTACAATCATTGTCCCCTCCTCTTCCCTCTCGACAGTAAATCTTTGCTGAGTTAAACACTGTTAATGACCTTTGTGCTTTGTTTTGCATAAACCTGGCCACAGCTCTATACCCACTGTGACTGTGTATTCCCATGTTGTGTTAAATTTTGTTGCTCATTAAGATAGGAA
>WNWK01006255.1:0-108355 GCA_009830355.1 Cherax destructor | reverse complement strand
CAATAGGTAAATTTTGATGTTCTTGAAATACCAGAACTGCGCAGTCCCCTGCCTGACAAGAACACAAAAATACCTTGCTCGTGTAACTTTGAGCGATGGTGTTGGCTCCACCATATACGGTGGAAATGCTGTCCTGATTGTAGAATGCCGCCGATGAATCACCGTCTTGTTTCGATGGAATTCACTTGCGATTGTCTCTACGTTTGTCTTGCCGTAATCAGAAGCTGCGCACACTTCTGAATATACTGCAATGTTGATGTTATTCACTAAACGCGCTGGAACAGAGTTCTTATTTTATTTCCGACGTTAGTGGAGATTAAATTAGAATAACGGACGCGTACGACTAATGTCTTGTTGAGTTACGTCGCCTCGCGCCGCCTGACCCTAGAGTCGTATGACCTCTACGGAGCCTGTATTCAATCTGACCATGCCACCTCGTGGTGCCTCGTGGTGGGCATGGCATGCTGAGTTCAGCACAATTTCAACAATTGCTACATACTGCTAATTTTCAATCACTGGAACACATGTTTGTAATTTTCAAATGTCTATTAAGTCACATACACTCGTTGCTACTTGGTCAGACCTCGTGACACACTGTGGTCAGTACATCTGGTCTGAGTTATTTTGTTTATGCACCCATACTCGCCTTGTCTGGCCCCTTCCTAAGGGAGGAAAGGGTGAGGGGCCCTTAACAAGGGTAGTAAGGGCGCATACCCCCCCTCCTTTGGAGAATTTTCTCCACAGGCCCCGCCTCTTCACTGACCGCTACTTGGTCCTCTCTCTCCCTGCTCCATGAGCTTTATCATACCTCGTCTTAAAGCTATGTATGGTTCCTGCCTCCAGAGATTTATGAAGTCTACCAGGACTGTATCTACCCGTCAGGGATTAATAAAGTCTACCAGTACTTTATTTATCAATCAGAGATTGATAGGAGTTTATTTATCCATCAAGCATCAGTGTATTAACTGAAGATGCCTGTTCTTAGGTAAAACGTCTTAATAAAGTTCCTTTCTGCAGTAGAAGGAAAGACGGAGGGAGCAAGACAGATAAAGGAGTTGTACCGGTAATAAAAAAAAACAGTGGAATCTTGAAGAGATAAGAGGGATAAGCAGACACGAGGAAGTCGCTTACATAGTAGTATCATCTGAGACTTGGGGACCCACAGTAGTAGTTGCAGTGATATACAACCTAACATCTGACAGCAGGAGACCAAGACGGAAATATATAGTAGGAGATGGAGACCAGAATGTTAAGAAAACAACAACAACAAAAAAAGATTGGTATCACAACAGCAGCAACAGCAACAGCAGCAGCAGCTAGAAGGATGTGGAAGAATTGGTGGAGGACCACAGGGTAGAGCTAACCACTGAAGAGCTGCAAGAGCTGGAACTTAACATCATCAGACCAGAGTTGAGGAAATTGCTTCAGAAAAGGAGGAGGAGGAAAAGGAAGAGAAGGAGGTGCCTTCTTCAGTGATTAAGAAAATTTGTTCAAGTGGAATGATGTCCAGACATTTGTTGAAAAACACCATCCTGACCAAGCTGAAACAAGCCATATCTGCAACATGTTTAGTGACAAAACCTTGTTGCACTTCAGGGAAATGTTAAAGAGGCGCCAGAAACAGAGCACTCTGGACAGTTATTTTTCTAGTGTACAGTGGACCTCGGTTAGCAGCCGTAATCCGTTCCAGGAGCTAGGCCTTTAACCGAAATGGCCTTTAACCGAAATGGCCTTTAACCAAATTAATATTCCCCATAAGAATTAATGTGAATATTTTTGTCTGGAATGGATTAATTGTATTTACATTAATTCTTATGGGGAATATTAATTCGGTTAAAGGCCATTTCGGTTAAAGGTCTAGCTCCTGGAACGGATTACGGTTGCTAACCGAGGGTCCACTGTACACTGAAAATTTAAAAATAATTGTTTTAATTTTCACTTAAACAGACACAATTTTCTATTCAAAGTAACTATTTTTTACTGAAACTGAAGTACATCATTTAAAAATCTCCATTCCATTTATTGAATAAATCAGTATTATTGCCTGTTATGCTACAAATATGACAAGCTCTGAAGTGAAGTCATCGAGATGTACAGTGGACCTCGGTTTTCGTTGAAAATTCTTTCCAGAATGTTGTTTGAGTGCCGTTACGAATGAATTTGTTTCCATAAGGACAAATGTAAATTAGATTAGTCATTTCAGACCCCCAAAAATACACTTACAAAAGCTCTTACAAAAATACACTTACATAATTGTTCGAGTTTGGAGGAGAACGAAAACCGAGGGTGCACTGTACATGGAATGTTGCACTCAGTTCTACTTAATCACCGATTATTAAATATAAAATACAAAATAAGGCAAAAGAGGAAATGTTTACAGCACATTCACTAGCACATGATTTACCCTGCAAGGGACCATCCTTTTATTTTATGTGCTTAGAAATGCTGGGTAATGTTACAATTAAACTACATTGAAGAACTCTGATAATAAAGATTAGTGAATAAAACTGGCATTAATACATATACATTAACATTGATACCAGAAAAAATCATAAATCAGAAAACAAGACACATACAAATATGAGGCTCGAGATGCAGTTTTGAAAGATAACAATATCAGTATATTTATTATGAAGTTCTAACCTGCAGCAGTTGCTTCTGAGTGTCTGTGAGGGGTACCTTGCAGTCAGCTAGTATACGAGCAGTAGTTTCCTCAAGGAGGCACTGATCACGAGCATCAAGAGAGCCAACTAACAGGCAGCACCAGTGTCGCAACCAGGTCACCTCCATACTCCTAACAACACACTGCAATCAATACAGGCAAATAAGAATTCAGCACTAGTCAGTATGACCTGTACAATGGACCCCCGAAAATCGGCCGGTCTGAATATCGGGCGGCTCGATTTTCGATCGCTTTTTTCGGCCCAATTTTTCCCCGATTATCGGCCCGCATACCAGACATGTCCGCCTGCCTGCGCTTGCGCGCCTCCCCGCGCAGGCGTCGTGAGCCAGTCTAGCGTTGTTTACCCTTGAGTGAACATTACCCTGCGCACTCATCCAAACATTTCACAATAAATTCATTGTGTGTAGTGATTGTTTATTGATTGTGACTGTGAAATAAGTCACCATGGGTCCAAAGAAGCTTTCTAGTGGCACCGCTGTGGTAAAGAAAGTGAGGAACACCATAGAACTGAAGAAGGAGATAGTAGAAAAATATGAGTGGTGTACGTGTGGGGGAGCTTGCCAGGATGTACAACAAAAACAAATCTACTATCACCTTTATCCTGGCAAAGAGAAAAGAAATCAAGAAAGCTGATGTTGCAAAAGGTGTTAACATGTTTGTCAAAAACAGATCAAAAACAGTGGATGAGGTTGAGAAGTTGTTGGCGGTGTGGATCAATGAAAAACAGATAGCGGGTGATAGTGTTTCCATGGCGATAATTTGTGAAAAGGCACGCAGATCTTGTCAAGACAATGCCTGGAACCAGTGCTGATACGAGTGATTTTAAAGCCAGCAAAGGCTGGTTTGACAGATTTAGGAAACGTAGTGGCATACACAGTGTTGTAAGGCATGGTGGGGCAGCCAGTTTAGACAAACGTGCGGTTGAAAATTTTGTGACTGAAAAATTCAAACCTGAACAAGTGTTTAATTGTGATGAAACGTGGTTTCACATATCCACTGTTTACTGTGGCCCAAAAATCCCTCTTAATTTTGCATAATAATGACCCAAAAGTGCAAAAGTAGAAGAGCTAACAGTTCTTCAAATCCTAAAAGAAGTTGAGAAGTTCTTCCCATCAGTGAAAAAATGATAATTCTCCACTTATTGTACATTTGTCAATGAAACTATAATAGGATGTATATAGGACTTAATGTATAGGGTTTGCTACTATCCACAGTTTGGGTATCCACGGCAGGTCGTTGGAACGTATCCCTTGTGGATACGGGGGTCTTACTATACTAGTTTTTAACCCTTTCACATTTTGAGTTCAGCTCACTCAGATAAGCTGTGAGCAGTGAATTTTTGATTAGATTTGAGAGAAGGGGACTGTGCAGTGCAAGATGTGAGAGAAGGGGACTGTGCAGTGCAAGATGTGAGAGAAGGGGACTGTGCAGTGCAAGATGTGAGAGAAGGGGACTGTGCAGTGCAAGATGTGAGAGAAGGGGACTGTGCAGTGCAAGATGTGAGAGAAGGGGACTGTGCAGTGCAAGATGTGAGAGAAGGGGACTGTGCAGTGCAAGATGTGAGACAAGGGGACTGTGCAGTGCAAGATGGGAAAAGCAAACCTCTGACATTGTGTTTAGTTTAAAATACTAGTGACTCTGAGGTGTTTTCTAGGCTGGTTTTATTTGTAGTTTCTTGGTATCATTTGATAGAATGGAAGATATACTACTGAAATAGAGATGATTTTCGTTGGTTTCAAGACCAGAAGTACAGTGGACCCTCGGTTTTTGTAGAAAATTCTTTCCAGAATGCTGTTTGAGTGCCGTTACCGAACGAATTTGTTCCCATAAGCACAAATGTAAATTAGATTAGTCATATCAGACCCTCAAAAATACACTTACAAAAGCACTTTCGAAAATACACTTACATAATTGTTCGAAACTGGACTCAAATTAGTGGAAAGATTTTATTTTTGACAATTTTCCTGAGGTCAGGTAAGGGGATCCCACTAACCCCCACTCTGGTCTCTTTTTTTTCAGGGGGTTACTAGATCTGTTTCAATTATTGGGACACACTAAACCATGGCAAATCATTCCTGGTTACATTTTAATATCCAAGAAAGAAAGGTAGGTTGGTAGACAGCAACCATTCGGGGAGGTACTACTGTCCTTCCAAGTGAGTGTAAAATGAGAGCCTGTATTTGTTTTACATGATGGTAGGATTGCTGGTGTCTTTTTTCCTGTCTCATAAACATGCAAGATTTCAGGTACGTCTTCCTACTTCTACTTACACTTAGGTCACACTACACATACATGTACACGTTTATGTATACACACTCATCTGAGTTTTTTTTCTTTGATTTTATCTTAATAGTTCTTGTTCTTATTATTCTTCCTTTCATATCCAAGGGGAAGTGGAATAAGAATCTATCCTCCGTAAGCCATGCGTGTTGTAAAAGTCAACTAAAATGCCAGGAACAATGGGCTAGTAACCCCTTTTCCCATATAACTTACTAAAAAGAAAAAGAAGAAAACCGTCAAAGTGGGATGTTTGAATGTGCGTGGATGTTGTGTGAATGATAAGAAAGAGATGATTGTTGATGTTATAAATGAGAAGCTGGATGTCCTGGCCTTAAGTGAAACAAAGCTGAAGGGGGTAGGACAGTTTCAGTCGGGAGAAATAAATGGGATTAGGTCAGGGGTTTCAAACAGAGTTAGAGCTAAAGAAGGAGTAGCAATAATGTTGAAAGATAAGTTATGGCAGGAAAAGAGGGAATATAAATGTATCAATTCAAGGATTATGTGGTGTAAAATAAGGATTGGATGTGAAAAGTGGGTTATAGTAAGTGTTTATGCACCTGGAGAAGAGAGAAGTGTAGAGGAGAGAGAGAGATTTTGGTAAATGTTGAGTGAGTGCATGGGGAGTTTTGAACCAAGTGAGAGAGTACTTGTGTTTGGGGATCTTAATGCTAAAGTGGGTAAAAATGTTGTGGAGGGAGTAGTAGGTAAATTTGGGGTGCCAGGGGTAAATGTAAATGGGGAACCGTTAATTGAGCTATGTGTAGAAAGAGGTTTGGTAATAAGTAATACATATTTTATGAAAAAGAGGATAAATAAGTATACAAGGTATGATATAGCACGTAATGAAAGAAGTTTGTTAGATTATGTACTGGTGGATAAAAGGTTGATGGGTAGGCTTCAGGACGTACATGTTTATAGAGGGGCAACGGATATATCGGATCATTATTTAGTTGTAGCTACAGTTAGAGTAAAAGGTAGATGGGACAAAAAGAAAATGGCAACAGCAAGTAAGAGAGAGGTGAAAGTGTATAAACTAAGGGAGGAGAAAGTTAGGGTGAGATATAAGCAACTATTGACAGAAAGTTGGGCTAGTGCAAGTAGGAGTAGTGGGGAGGTTGAAGAGGGTTGGGATAGTTTTAAAAAATGCAGTATTAAAATGTGGGGCAAAGTTTGTGGCTATATGAGGGTGGGTGCAGGAGGAAAGAGGAGTGATTGGTGGAATGATGAAGTAAAGAGTGTAATAAAAGAGAAAAAGGTAGCTTATGAGAGGTTTTTACAAAACAGAAGTCTTATAAGAAGAGCAGAGTATATGGAGAGTAAAAGAAAGGTGAAGAGAATGCAAAATGAGAGCAGATGAAAGAGTGGAAGAGGCACTGTCAAGAAATTTTGCTGAAAATAAGAAAAAGGTTTGGAGTGAAATAAACGAGTTAAGAAAGCCTAGGGAATGAATGGATTTGTCAGTTAAAAACAGAGTAGGGGAGTTAGTAGATGGGGAGCTGGAGGTATTGAGTAGATGGCGGGAATATTTTGAGGAACTTTTAAATGTCGATGAAAAAAGGGAGGCAGTAATTTCATGCACTGGTCAGGGAGGTATAACATCTTTTAGGCAGGGTGACCCAAGAAGAAAGAAAATCCCAAAAAAGAAAATACTTCTATCATCATTCAACACTTTCACCTCACTCATACATAATCACTGTCTTTGCAGAGGCGCTCAGATACGATAGTTTAGAATAGTCCCTCCAAACTCATTATCCCAGACCCCTTTTTTAAACTGAAGGCATTGTACTTCCCATTTCCAGGACTCAAGTCCGGCTAAATCTATATTAACCGGTTTCCCTGAATCCCTTCACTAAATATTACCCTGCTCACACTCCAACAGCTCGTCAGGTCCCAAAAACCATTCGTCTCCATTCACTCCTATCTAACACGCTCACACATGCTTGCTGGAAGCCCAAGCCCCTCGCCCACAAAACCTCCTTTACCCCCTCCCTCCAACCTTTTCTAGGACGACCCCTACCCCGCCTTCCTTTCCCTACAGATTTATACGCTCTCCAAGTCATTCTACTTTGATCCATTCTCTCTAAATGACCAAACCACCTCAACAACCCCTCTTCAGCCCTCTGACAAATACTTTTAGTAACTCCACACCTCCTCCTAATTTCCACACTTCGAATTTTTATGCATAATATTTACACCACACATTGCCCTTAGACAGGACATCTCCACTGCCTCCAGCCGCCTCCTCGCTGCAGCATTTGCAACCCATGTTTCACACCCATATAAGAGTGTTGGTACAACTATACTTTCGTACATTCCCTTCTTTGCCTCCATGGATAACGTTTTTTTGTCTCCACAGATACCTCAACGCACCACTCACCTTTTTTCCTTCATCAATTCTATGGTTAACCTCATCCTTCATAAACCCATCTGCTGACAAGTCAACTCCCAAATATCATTCACTTCTTCCATACTCCCTCTCTCCAATGTGATATCCAATTTCTCTTTATTTAAATCGTTTGATACCCTCATCACCTTACTCTTATCTATATTCACTTTCAATTTTCTACCTTTACACACCCTCCCAAACTCGTCCACTAATCTTTGCAACTTTTCTTTAGAATATCTCATAAGCACAGTATCATCAGCAAAAAGTAACTGTGTCAACTCCCATTTTGCATTTGATTCCCATAATTTAATCCCACCCCTCTCCCCAACACCCTAGCATTTTCTTCTTTTACAACCCCATCTAGAAATATATTAAACAACCATGGTGACATTACACATCCTTGTCTAAGACCAAATACATAAAAAAAATCTTAACGTATTTCAGGTCACTATTAAAATTTAAAACATTTTGAAGAAAAACATCTAAAGAGGTATTCTCTCTCTCTCTCTCTCTCTCTCTTGGTATTAGAGCACCATACATGTCCTATTGAAATTAATTCCTGATTAACTAAGGCTGCTCATTCTCTGCTTTTATTTGGTGTGTGATGCTGAAAATTTAAGACACCAAAGAATGGTATTAACTTAGGCTTATGGAGCCGCATAGCCATGTGGTGATGAAGGAGCGTTGATTGAGACAGACAAGTGGTGGAAGGCAGCATAGCCATGTGGTGATGAAGGAGCATTGAATGAGACAGAGACAAGTGGTGGAAAGAAGCCTCCACTGCCCCTTCTTCTAATTCTTTTTTTGTTGCCATGATGTTGACATCTACAATAGATAACACCAAGTAATGCATATCATAAAACAAACTTCATATGCACTTAAATAAGGATAAGGGAGTAAAATATAAGTTAGATTTCTTGTATTGGGAGAGGGTAAATTAAACGAGTATACCCTTCTGCATTAAAGAAATATACTGTCTCATATGATGTTATTGGATACATGCAAAGTAAAAATATATAAAATATGAAATTTATTACTGAGTTGCCATATTCAATTAATTATTATTTTTATACTTTACTTGTGAAAAGCAATAAACCAGTGTGGGGTATTCAGCAAAGCATGGTGAAGAAGTGGCTGTCACTTAAGATAAAGCTGTATAAATGTTGAATGAACTCAAGGGCAAAAAAGGACAGTAAATAAATTTGCTTAAAAATTCTGACTAAATCTGTATTAATGAGAGATTTGAGACAGGAGAGCATACAAAATCAGCATGTCAGTGAGATGAAGAAGTAAAATGAGATAAGCATTCTCTCCGATGAATGGCATAATCTATCAAGAGATGCTAGACTGTCTGCAGTGGCGGCTCGTAACGCCAGTAATACCTATATGTATTATCGTACCGCATCAAACATCTATTTTTAATAATTTTTTATCTCATTTCAACAAAAAAATTAAAAATTCGCTTATAAATACATTGAAAACAACATACACCAGATTTTTCCTGTAATATATTTGTCAGTTGCAAATTATGATGTCAGTTGCAAATTATGATGTCAGTTGCAAATTATGATGTCAGTTGCAAATTATGATGTCAGTTGCAAATTATGAGTTATGATGGAAAACTGAAAACACTGAAGATGCCCAATAGAAATAACTCTCCTTATCTGACTTTTTTTAATTATCCTGGATGATAATTTACACTATGTATGATAATTGTACTTATGTGTACCTGTGCCTAAATAAACTTACACTGTCATAAGCATACAAGTGAATAAAGAAATCTTTTAGTATATATTACAACAGGGATAATAAGCAGTTACAGATATAACTTCTAAAAAAAAAGAAGAAAAAAAAGAAGGAATATTGGGAAATTTTAAAACTTCAGTACATTTACTGAAAAATTAAAAAAATAATTATATTATTAATGAAGATGGGACCCATGTGCATAGCTGTGCTGCTGTAGCCACATACGTGTAGTGAGAGCACTTTTTAATGTGGCTGTCACCTCTGCTAGTGAAGACGCTCCCATCTTCGCTAAAATGGTGTTAGTCAATGCCTCTACTGATATGGCCATCTATAACTTAAAGACTGATGTTGCTGGAGGGAAGAGAGGGAGGAGAGGGGAGAGGGAAGAGAGGGAGGAGGGGAGAGGGAAGAGAGGGAGGAGAGGAGAGGGAAGAGAGGCTATTGTTTGGAAGGGGAATCCCCTTCCATAAGGAATTTAGGGTCACTTCCCTGCATGCCTGCTACACTCCATCCCTGTCTGCTACACTCCCTGCATACCTGCTACACTCCATCCCTGTCTGCTACACTCCCTGCATACCTGCTACACTCCATCCCTGTCTGCTACACTCCCTGCATGCCTGCTACACTCCCTCCCTGTCTGCTACACTCCCTGCATGCCTGCTACACTCCATCCCTGTCTGCTACACTCCCTGCATACCTGCTACACTCCATCCCTGTCTGCTACACTCCCTGCATGCCTGCTACACTCCTCCCTGTCTGCTACACTCCCTGCATGCCTGCTACACTCCATCCCTGTCTGCTACACTCCCTGCATCCTCTACACTCCATCCCTGTCTGCTACACTCCCTGCATGCCTGCTACATCCTCCTGTCTGCTACACTCCCGCATGACCTGCTACACTCCCATCCCTGACTGCTAGCACTCCCTGCATGCCTTCTACACTCCTCCTGTCTGCTACACTCACTGCATCCCTGCTACATCCTCTGCTGCTACACTCCTGCATGCCTGCTACACTCCTCTGCTGCTACATCTCCCTGCATCCTGCTACACTCCTGCACATGCTACACCTCTGCATCTGCTACACTCCCTGCATGCATGCTACACTCCTGCATCTGCTACACTCCTGCATGCCTGCTACACCCCTGCATGCCTGCTACACTCCCTGCATGCCTGCTACACTCCTGCATGCCTGCTACCACTCCCCTGCATGCCTGCTACACTCCCTGCATGCCTGCTACACTCCCTGCATGCACTGCTACACTCCCTCATGCTACACTCCTGCTGCATTGCATGCTACTCCTGCATGCCTGCTACACTCCCTGCATGCTGCTACACTCCCTGCATGCTGCTACACTCCTGCATGCCTCACCTCTGCTCTACACTCCCTGCATGCCTCTCACTCCTCCATGCTACACTCCTGCATTGACACTCCTCTGCTCTACACTCCTGCATCCCTGCTACACTCCTGCATGCCTGCTACACTCTGCATGCTACATCCCTGCATGCTGCTACACTCCCTGCATGCCTGCTACACTCCTGCATGCCTGCTACACTCCTGCATGCCTGCTACACTCCCTGCATGCTGCTACACTCCCTGCATGCCTGCTACCTCCTGCATGCCTGCTACACTCCTGCATGCCTGCTACACTCCTGCATGCATGCTACCCTGCATGCCTTACTCTCACTCCTGCATGCTGCTACATCCCTGCATGCTGCTAGCATGACTCCCCCTGCATCATGCTGCACTCCCTGCATGCATGCTACACTCCCTGCATGCCTGCTACACTCCCTGCATGCATGCTACACTCCTGCATGCTGCTACACTCCTGCATGCTGCTACACTCCTGCATGCTGCTACACTCCTGCATGCACTGCTACACTCCTGCATGCCTGTACACTCCCTGCATGCCTGCACACTCCTGCATGCTGCTACACTCCCTGCATGCCTGCTACACTGCTCACTGCATCTCATGCTGCACTCCTGCATGCTGCTACACTCCTGCATGCTGCCACTCCTGCAGCTACACTCCTGCATCGCATGCTACACTCCTGCATGCCTGCTACACTCCTGCATGCTGCTACACTCCCTGCATGCATGTACACTCCTGCATGCACTGCTAGCACTCCCTGCATGCATGCTACACTCCTGCATGTGCTACTCTGCATGCATGCTACATCCTCCTGCATCCTGCTGCTCACTCCCTGCATGCCTGCTACACTCCTGCATGCCTGCTACCTGCATGCTCCCCTGCATGCCTGCTACACTCCCTGCATGCCTGCTACATCCTGCATGCCTGCATCACCACTCCTGCATGCTGCTACACTCCTGCATGCTGCTACACTCCTGCATGCATGCTACACTCCCTGCATGCATGCTACACTCCCTGCATGCATGCTACACTCCTGCATGCATGCTACACTCCCTGCATGCATGCTACACTCCCTGCATGCCTGCTACACTCCCTGCATGCCTGCTACACTCCTGCATGCCTGCTACACTCCTGCATCCTGCGTACACTCCCTGCATGCCTGCTACACTCCCTGCATGCCTGCTACACTCCCTGCATGCCTGCTACACTCCCTGCATGCCTGCTACACTCCCTGCATGACCTGCTACACTCCCTGCATGCCTGCTCACTCCCTGCATGCCTGCTACACTCCCTGCATGCATGTTACACTCCCTGCATGCCTGCTACACTCCCTGCATGCCTGCTACACTCCCTGCATGCCTGCTACACTCCTGCATGCCTGCTACACTCCCTGCATACCTGCACACTCCTGCATGCCTGCTACACTCCCTGCATGCTTCTGCTACTCTCACTCCTGCATGCCTGCTACACTCCCTGCATGCCTGTACACTCCCTGCATGCTGACACTCCTGCATACCTGCTACACTCCCTGCATGCCTGCTACACTCCCTGCATGCCTGCTAGCACTCTCCTGCATGCATGCTTACACTCCTGCATGCATGCTACACTCCTGCATGCATGCTACACTCCTGCATGCTGCTACACTCCCTGCATGCCTGCTACACTCCCTGCATGCTGCTACACTCCTGCATGCTCACACTCCCTGCAATGCTGCTACACTCCCTGCATGCCTGCTACACTCCCTGCATGCCTGCTACACTCCTGCATGCCTCTACACTCCTGCAATGCCCTCTACACTCCTGCATGCCTGCTACACTCCCTGCATGCCTGCTACACTCCCTGCAATGCCTGCTACACTCCTGCAATGCCTGCTACACTCCCTGCAATGCCTGCTACACTCCCTGCAATGCCTGCTACACTCCCTGCATGCCTGCTACACTCCCTGCATGCCTGCTACACTCCTGCATGCCTGCTACACTCCTGCATGCCTGCTACACTCCCTGCATGCCTGCTACACTCCCTGCAATGCCTGCTACACTCCCTGCATGCCTGCTACACTCCCTGCAATGCCTGCTACACTCCCTGCAATGCCTGCTACACTCCCTGCATGCCTGCTACACTCCCTGCAATGCCTGCTACACTCCCTGCATGCCTGCTACACTCCCTGCATGCCTGCTAGCACTCCCTGCATGCCTGCTACACTCCCTGCAATGCCTGCTACACTCCCTGCAATGCCTGCTACACTCCTGCATGCCTGCTGCACTCCCTGCATGCCTGCTACACTCCCTGCATGCCTGCTACACTCCCTGCATGCCTGCTACACTCCCTGCAATGCCTGCTACACTCCTGCATGCCTGCTACACTCCCTGCATGCCTGCTACACTCCCTGCATACCTGCTACACTCTCTGCATACCTGCTACACTCCCTGCATGCCTGCTACACACCCTGCATGTCTGCTACACTCCCTGCATACCTGCTACACTCCCTGCATGCCTGTTACACTCCCTGCATACCTGCTACACTCCCTGCAAGCCTGCTACACTCCCTGCATGCCTGCTACACTCCCTGCATTCCTGCTACACTCCCTGCATCCCTGCTACACTCCCTGCATGCATGCTACACTCCCTGCATGCCTGCTACACTCCCTGCATGCATGCTACACTCCATGCATTCTTGCTACACTCTTAAACTCCATCGTGTTCTCACTTTCTTTACCAAAGGACTGGCACTAGAAGCTTTCTTTGGGCCCATGGTAGCTTATTTAGTAGTCACGCAATAATTAAGGACCATAAACAATAAATTGTTAATAAAGGTAAGTGTCACATTGAGTTCATTCATTTGTGCATGTAAATCTATCTTTAAGGCCCCCCATTTTTTTTTCAAAGTTCTGGGTTTCTGGAATGGATTAATTGAATTTCCATTATTTCTTATGGGGAAAATGGTTTCAGTTTTCGTGTGTTTCTGTTTTAGTGCATCCCTCAAGAACGGATTATGCCCGAAAACGGAGGCATGACTGTATTATTATGTTTTGCCATGCTTATTTTCGAATATACTAATGTTACAATTCAAGACATGCGCTGTCTTGGTGCATTGTTGTTGTATATATATGTTTATTTTAAATATAAAAAAAAGTTGATAAATTTGACACATATGCAACATTTGGGTATCTTTAGTGAGGAAACGTTTCGCCACACAGTGGCTTCATCAGTCCATACAAAAAAGAATCGTGAAGAACAGGAGGAGTTTGAGGTAATCAGTCCCTCAGCCTTGAGTCGATGTTGTCAGTCCATCAATCTTGAAAAGAATACAGCATATGTGCGAAGAAGTAGCTTATATACCGTAGGCAGGAGAGGTGCAGCAGTCGTAGGTGGTGTCACATTTGACCGATGTGGAAGTAGGTCGTGCATAAGGGTTAGGCATCAAGGGTTAGTCATCATCTGACTAAGACCCGCATCAGGAAACACTTGTCCTGTTTCCTGACGAACCTTACCTAACCCTGGCTAGTCAGCAGTGAAGGACGTACACCCAGCTGTTTCCCGGCCATGAACATCGTGCAGGAATGTTGAAATCACCTCCTAGTGTTCTCAAATCCCCCAGCCAGGGCCTCGCTTCACCCATATATAACACCCCAACTACCCTAATGACCAATTAAGCATATATCGCCAGAACGACTGCATTCTAGAGCTTTAAAACATTCCCGTAAACTACTATGAACATTGAAAAAGAGTGTTTAGATCAGTTCTGTGGACTAAATACCACAAAAGACTATAAAGTTTACGCTGGGGGTCTGATCATTGCTACAGATTGTGTAAGTACGTTTTAAACATACGTAATAGATTTTGCCACCGAAGTGGATAGTTTATTGTGCACCCATATCCATCCTGTGGACGGTAGCGCAAGAGCATATGGATACACAAAAGGCCTAGGAGCTAGGCCCCAAAAGGGTTAACAATTGTACATTTGGATTTATATCTACAGTTCACTTATCTGTTACAAGCAAATTTAGGAAATTTGCTTAGCATAACTGGTATCTTATTTTCATTAATAAGATATCTTGACATGTCTCATAGGTTATTATACTGTCTATCTCTATATTCCTCAATAAGTGGGCAATTAAGCACATAGTGTTCAAGACAGTGACCATATGCCTGATCACATAATTTGCATTTAGTTTTATCATCATCTGTGTCTCCCAAACTGCCAGAAGTACTTGTAGCCAAGCCTAAGCCTGGCCACTACAACATCAGTCAGTCTTGTTCACATTGCAAGTTGCTCCATAAACATACTTATCTATGTTCATGTTATCATAGTGGGTTATAGATCTACTCAGGCTTCTAACTGCATTCCTATAGCAATCATTTTCATTATTTATTTCTCTCCTAATATTATTCCTAATGCTAGACACAGATATACCAAAGTTATATTCTACATTCTCCTTCTGGGTGCTCTTCTTGGCTAACATATCAACTTTATCATGAAGGAGTAATCCAATGTGTGATGGAATCCATAGCAATTGTACATTAATTCCTTTGTCCCGGATTTTTGAGTATCTATACCTTGCTAATAGATAACATGTATCTATGTTTTAAGTCACAATTTATGTACCTAAACATCGTAATAGGTGAGAAAATAAGTAATGGGAGAGGTGTGGCCACCGATAATGTAAAACTAATAAAATAAACACTATATTAGTTTTCTGGGAGTTTTTTGCTATGTTTAGTTAATACAAACAAGTGTAAACATCGAACATAAACACAGTTGAAGGCAACAACGCAAGTGTTTTAGAAACTTACCAAGTTATAATATCGCTAAGTATTGCCTAAACATTTAAAGGTAACTCGCCAAAACATTAATTATCAGAGAATATTAGACAACTTAGAATAATCTTGTCCCCCAGGATGCGACCCACACTAGTCAACTAACACCCAGGTACCTACTTACTGCTAGGTGAACAGGGGGCAGCAGGTGTATGGAAACATGTCCAACATTTCACCCTTGCGAGGATCGATCCCCAGACCCTCAGTGTGTGAGGACACGTGTGTCGTACCTGAAGGTGGGGTTTCTGGTCAACCAGACTGTTGGTGTCGGCAGCCAGAAGGCCTGCGCACTCAGCTCACACATTGAGGTCCGTGGTTCGATCTCCGGTATGTGTGGGAACATTAGGACGTGTTTTCTTAAGATACCTGCTATTCCTGTTCACCTGGGTGTTAGTGGACTGGTGTGGGTCGCATCCTGGGACAAAACTGACCTAATTTGTGGGAAATGCTCAGCATAACAAGGTGCTTTCTGTATAGTAGTATGTCGTTGATGTCAGTTATGGTGTGTATACCTTGTACATGTACTGGTAGAAATAAAGATTACATTATTATTATTATCGTAACTTGGCTGTTGAGGCACAACGAGTAGCTGGTTGGAGGACGTTTCCCACGGGAGTAAAGGCACAGACACAGGTAGAAGCAACCTCTTATCTGGACAACGTTTCACTCTGTATGGAGCCTTGATAAAGCGCCACACAGAGCGAAATGTGGTTTCAGCAAAGCCTTGTCCTGCTTCACGTGTCATTGTCTCTACTTTTCAGCAGGAAGTGACTCAGTTTCCTCTTGAAAACTTCTGCTTCGGCACTGTTTCTCATACCTGCTGGCAGCAGGTTGAAGAGTCTTGGACCACGCATGTTGACACTGTTCTCTGTGTCAGTCTTGGTTTTAAGCGGCATAATCATCCTGATACACCATATGGTAAAATAACGAGGCTATTTGATTAATAAATCCAAAGTGGATGTGGTATCAAAGGTTGGTATGTTGAGTGGACTGATTAGTGGACTGATTAGTGGACTGATTAGTGGACTGATTAGTGGACTGATTAGCGAGAAACTTGACTTGTGTCTGCAATGTGAGTGCATGAAGAGGTGTGTGTGTGTGTGTGTTTGTGTTGTGATGGAGGCTTCAGCAGTCGCCCAGTTAAAACAGTAACAGGTTTATTTACGTCACTCCACATCACCAGTACGTCATACAACTCCAGCATGCAGTTACTGTATAATGATCACGTAAACACGATCTGCAGCAGCAACCTGGTACACACAACACTGGTACACTTTCCTATACCAAACTATCCTTCCCAGCACTGGTCACAACACCTGTTCACCCCTATACATCATCGGCCACCTCTATACAGCACTTTACTGAATGACCTTTACACTAAATTACTCCTGTCGCCTCACTTCCTGAGGGCAAGGTCAAGTCAACTCTGGTACTGTCACCTTACAGGAGGGACAGACCCCCCCCCTCTGTACGTACTTACGTGCACGTGCACGCAAACACATTGTACATTGCTTTTGTTCTAATCCCTGTCTGTGTGCTCCATCCCTGCCACCAGTTGCCAGCATTGAACATGTTCTTTCAATGAACAACTCACACCTTCTGAAGTTCTCTGAAACTTCTTACTTGAATGTTTAATAGAATGATCACAACTGTAATCACACACTGTTGTTGAATGCTATTCACAGCTAAAAAATAATTTCGATGGGAAACTTTATACGACGTTTCACTCCATCCTGGACCATTAAGTGATCCTGATCAGGCTGAAACGTCGTCTAATGTTTCTTCTCCGAAGTGTGGGTTAGTTGTGAATTTTTTCAACCACGGTATGTGACTTATTTTTGAAGATTATGCATAGATAAAAAGAAAGGGTGTTGGTATATTAATTAAAAAGCGCTAGATCCAGGGGTCATACAATGACTAACAACCTCTTCATTGCCTCCCCAGCTACCTTCAGGATCTTGCCTCAAGCTACCTTCAGGATCTTGCCTCAAGCTACCTTCAGGATCTTGCCTCAAGCTACCTTCAGGATCTTGCCTCAAGCTACCTTCAGGATCTTGCCTCAAGTTACCTTCAGGATCTTGCCTCAAGCTACCTTCAGGATCTTGCCTCAAGCTACCTTCAGGATCTTGCCTCAAGCTACCTTCAGGATCTTGCCTCAAGCTACCTTCAGGATCATGCCTCAAGCTACCTTCAGGATCTTGCCTCCCCAGCTACCTCCAGGATCTTGCCTCAAGCTACCTTCAGGATCTTGCCTCCAGCTACCTTCAGGATCTTGCCTCCCCAGCTACCTTGAGGATTTTGCCTCCACAGCTACCTTGAGGATCTTGCCTCCCCAGCTACCTTTATGATCTTGCCTCCCCAGCTACCTTGATGATCTTGCCTCCCCAGCTACCTTGAGGATCTCGCCTCCCCAGCTACCTTGAGGACCGTGCCTCCCCAGCTACCTTGAGGATCTTGCCTCCAGCTACCTTGAGGATCTTGCCTCCAGCTACCTTGAGGATCTTGCCTCCCCAGCTACCTTGAGAATTTTGCCTCCCCAGCTACCTTTTGGATCTTGCCTCCCCAGCTACCTTCAGGATCTTGCCTCCCCAGCTACCTTGAGGATCTTTCCTCCCCAGTTACCTAGAGGACCGTGCCTCCCCAGCTACCTTGAGGATCTTGCCTCCCCAGCTACCTTGAGGATCTTGCCTCCCCAGACAAAAGACTCCAAGCGTTCCCAGTAATTAAGGTGTTGACGGAACGTACATGTGCATTCTCTGTACATTCTATTGATATGCGACTTCACCTGTCTTGAATGGAGATGTTAGTGTACATCAATATTCTAGCCTAGAGACGACCAGTGATTTGAAAATGATCATCACTGGCTTTGCATCCCTTGTTTTGAAGGTTCTTATTATCCATCCTATCATTCTCCTCGCAGATGTGATAGTGACACTGTTGTGATCCTTAACACTCCCGAGTACTTCAGTTCTTGTTGTTATTTCCTCAAGTTTTCTATACCGGAGTAGTTGAAATTTGTCTTCATTGAACATCATTTTGTTTTCCGCTGCCCACTGAAGAACTTGGATTATATCTGCTTAGAGATTTATTGTGCCATCAATGAATGTCAGCCTCATGCAGATTCTAGTATTGTAAGCAAAGGATGACACGGTTTTTTGAGTGTGATGTGAGGATGAGGAACAGGATGGAGGCGAGTACTGTGCCTTGAGGAACAGAGCTTTTCTTTGTGGCAGCCTCCGACTTAATATAATGGAGACAGGTGAAGAAATGTGGAAACTGAGTTCATTCTGTCAGTCTTATACGATACATTTCAAGAACTTGAAATATTGAGGTGTTTAGCCCCTCCTCAGCCTTGTTTGAAGTGGAAATGTTATTTTGGAAATGTTATTTTGATCAATCGAGGTAATTGGATGGAGGTTAATTAATGGAGACAGAAATGAGATGTAGCAATCGGAGATGGCCTCACAAGAGAAGGGGCAAACTAGTAGGGCTGCTGACCAATGACAGATCTCAGATCCAACCCTTATCACACATAAGAACATAAGAATATATGCTAAAAGTTGTAAAGCAAAGAACTTGTACCAGTTCTCTGTACTAGGTTACAGTAGTGATGGTCTGTCACTCAAGTATCTTTGGAAGTGCATGCCGTCCATGAAAGTCAAGGGACTTAACTCCTAAAAATGACTTTTCCAATTATACCAAATTCTTCACAGGAGCTCAGTTGTCCCCCTGGTGGAGGTTAGGTGAAATTTTATTTTCACCATCATGGCGGATACATACCGGCGACGTGTCAACACTGTCTGTGTGGACTTGATTAAAGGTGCTGTGTATCCTGATAATGCTGAGATCATCTTGCCATTGGTTCTCCGTGACACCTTCGGAATATCGACTGAGGCCATTTGAACGGATCAGCCAGATTTTTTCGTCAAGTTCAACTCCACTGGCGTGTATGAGGAAGTGGTGGACAAGTTTCAGGACAAGCCTATTGTCATCAACTCGGGATTGGAGGTGCGTATGCGTGATGTGTCCGCACATTACTCTTGGATTCACGTGAAGAACCTCCCGTTTGAGGCTGCTGAATTTGATGTTCGGCGAGTATTCGGCCAGTATGGGACTATACATGTAGCTAATGTTGGTCGGTGGCAGCAGGGAACTTATGCTGGCATGCTGGCGGGATCATACTCTCTCAAAATGACTTTGAGGAGGCCTATCTCGTCATACGTTCAGATGTAAGAGTTTCGTACTCAAGCATACGTTTCGTATGCTGGACAGGTGAGGACGTGCCGGCTCTGCGGTGCCCCGGGACATATGGCGGCTACGTGTAATCAACGCAGGGAGCGGCAACCAGGACGTCGAGAGGATGGGACTTATCGTACTGCGACGGACCTGAGAGAAATGACCAAGACGAGTGTACAGTTGGATGTGTCCGAGGTCCTTGATACTGAGGATGTCCCTCGGAGTTGGAGTGAGGCAGTTGATGCTGCGAAGGAGGCCGTTTTGACTTTACCCACAACAAAGCAAGAAGAGGAGCAGGAGTGTTCCCAGGTTGCCATGGAGGGTGACTTGTTGGAGGTGGTCTCTGAGTTATCGAGGCCTTGTTTTGAGGACATCCAGAGCCTCCTTGGGAGCCCGTCGCCGGCGTATGCGTGATGTGTCCGCACATTACTCTTGGATTCACGTGAAGAACCTCCCGTTTGAGGCTGCTGAATTTGATGTTCGGCGAGTATTCGGCCAGTATGGGACTATACATGTAGCTAATGTTGGTCGGTGGCAGCAGGGAACTTATGCTGGCATGCTGGCGGGATCATACTCTCTCAAAATGACTTTGAGAAGGCCTATCTCGTCATACGTTCAGATGCAAGAGTTTCGTACTCAAGTATACGTTTCGTATGCTGGACAGGTGAGGACGTGCCGGCTCTGCGGTGCCCCGGGACATATGGCGGCTATGTGTGATCAACGCAGGGAGCGGCAACCAGGACGTCGAGAGGATGGGACTTATCGTACTGCGACGGACCTGAGAGAAATGACCAAGACGAGTGTACAGTTGGATGTGTCCGAGGTCCTTGATACTGAGGATGTCCCTCGGAGTTGGAGTGAGGCGGTTGATGCTGCGAAGGAGGCCGTTTTGACTTTACCCACAACAAAGCAAGAAGAGGAGCAGGAGTGTTCCCAGGTTGCCATGGAGGGTGACTTGTTGGAGGTGGTCTCTGAGTTATCGAGGCCTTGTTTCGAGGACATCCAGAGCCTCCTTGGGAGCCTGTCGCCAGCGGGTGTTTTGGGCTTGGATGAGGACTCATCTGGTGTTTTGGAGCATCCGGAGTGCGAGATTGGTCCGGTAGAGGACCTTGTTGACTCTGTGCCTGTGGTGGTGGCTGAGGTGGAGGTGCATAGGGAGGAAGGTAATAGGGAGATGGAATGTGTGGAAAAATCCCGCAAGCGGCCCAGTGGGGATTCTGAGGATAATGAGATAACCCCGTGCCAAAAGTCTTCTAAAATGGCCTGGAGGGATGTTGTCAAGGGGAAGAAGGTTGTGCCCCAAGGAAAGAAAAGTGGGACAGGAGTGAAAGGAGGTAGGGCACAAAGTGGGGTTTCTGTGCCAGTTGTGACAGGGTCTGTGAGCCGAAGTGGCAAACCCCCTTTGATCTATTCAGGTGTCTCAACTTAAATGTTAATGGGCTCCGGGCGGAAGTTCGGAGGAGATGGATTGAGGTGACGCTCAGACGGTTGAATGTGGATGTATGCTTTCTCCAGGAGCATAATTATAGGTGTGGTAGGGATTTGTGTTTGAAGGGATATAAGTGTTATACTGGGAGTTCGTGGCATTTCAAGGGTGGGGTGATGGTGGGTATACGTGAGACCAGCCCTTTCAAGTTAAAAGCCTGGGAGGAGGGGGTGGGGGTAGGATAGTTCGGGTGGACGGGGTTTGGGGAGATATACAGGTGTGTTTCATTGGTGTATATATGCCGGCGACTTCCAATCGCCGTGTAAAGGATGATTTTGTACGTGATGATTTGGTTTATGCGTTGAGAGGTTTACCGTTGGTTACGATAATTGCCGGTGATTGGAATTGCATTATTAGAGGGAGGGATGTGGAACCTCGAGGGGCGGGTTGTTTGTTGCAG
Source organism: Cherax destructor (assembly GCA_009830355.1). Classification (NCBI taxonomy): domain Eukaryota; kingdom Metazoa; phylum Arthropoda; class Malacostraca; order Decapoda; family Parastacidae; genus Cherax; species Cherax destructor. The sequence goes on along the minus strand of WNWK01006255.1, from coordinate 86,950 downwards.
AGCTTGAGGGAGGTGCTGAGGGCGGTTAGTGTGGAGGATGTGGTTAGGGGAGGAGGGTGGCGTGTGGATCACACATATATTAAACAGGGTTATGCGGCTAGGTTGGACCGGGTATATGTATCAGGGGCAGTTCAGGTAGGTGAGGTTAAATGTCAGGATTTTGGTTTTTCTGATCATAGGGGTGTGTTGGTAGAGATGGGATGGGCTGGGGCGGTGAAGATATATTCCGGGTATTGGAAATTAAATGTGAGGTTGTTGCAGGGGTTGGATCACAGGGAGGTTTTTACGGATTGGTGGGGTCGAGTATGGAACGATGGGAAGGGGATTAGTGATATAGTGGAATGGTGGAGTGTGCGGGCTAAAGTGGCAATCCAGGAATTTTATAGGCAACTGGGTAGGGAAGATGCGAGGCAAAGATTGGGTATGTTGAGGTACCTAGAGGGGCAATTGAGGACTTGTTATGAGAGTGGAGGGCGGTATCCCCTAGCTGAAATTGATCAGCTGCGGTCACGATTGCAGGAGTTGCAGAATGAAAATTTTCATGCTCTGAGGGTACGAGGAGGTTTAGAGGAAGTTTTATTGGGGGGATAAGCCCTCTGTGTTACGTACTTTTCAGAACCGGAGAAGAGATATGACGGTCATGTCTCTGAGGGTAACTGAGGAGTGCCGTGGGTATCGGAAGGGGCAGATTCTTCGTACCACGGAAGCCATGAGTTATTATGCGGATGCTTGGTTTGAGTGTAAGATGAGTCAGGGGGAAAGTGATGGGGTATCCCGGGATGTAATTTTAGATTGTATAGTTGAGAGGATAGGGGCTGAAGATAGAGAGCGTATGGAAGGGTCTATAACTGAGGAGGAGGTTTGGCAGGCAGTGAAAGGTCAGGCCCTGGGCAAGGCCCCTGGCCTGGATGGGATTTCTGGGGATTTTTTTATAGTTCATTGGGAGGTTCTGCGAGGGATGCTAGTTAGGCTGTTTAATGCTATGAAATTGAGAGGTAGTTTGGACGGGGATATGTCAATAGGTAATGTAGTTTTAGTGCCGAAAAATCGTGCATGTGGGATGGTTGAGGATTATAGGCCAATCACACTTATGTGTGCAGATTATAAGATATTTGCACGAATTCTTGCTAATAGAATGAAAGGAGTTTTGGAGAGCTTACTGGAGGGGGTCAGTATGGGGTACCAGGGAGAAGTATGAGGGAGGGTCATCGGAGGATCAAAGGTTTTTTAGAGAGCAGAAAAGCTGGGGGTGTTTTAGGGCTTGATTGGGAAAAGGCGTATGATAGTGTTGATAGGGATATGTTGCAGGCGGTGCTTTTACGGCAAGGGTTTGGGGCGGAGGTCGTGGGTTGGGTAAGCACTTTGTACGAGCATGCACGTTTGAGGGTACAGGTGAATGGGAGGTTGGGGACCGAGGTGCGTTTGGGGCGGGGGCTGCGACAGGGGTGCCCCTTGTCACAGCTCCTGTTTGCGTGTTTACAGGACCCTTTTTTCAGGTTAGTGTCAGAAGGGGTGAGGGAAGGGAGTAATCATGGGGTGGCAGAAACGGGTATTATAGGTTATGTAGACGACACCACTATTTTAGTAGGCACAATGGAGGGGTTAGGTAATGTAAATAGGATAATTGAGGTTTTTGGTTTGGCCACTGGTATGCGGGTGAATAGGGTAAAATCGAAATTATTGGAGGTGGGGAATGGGTAGGGGGCGTTGGGTCAGGGTTTTGGGTGGCCAATAGTGGATAGGTTAAGGATATGTGGTGTGTGGTTTTGTACTCAGGCGAGTGTTGCGCGGGAGGTGAATTCCTCGGCAGTGGTTAATGCTGCTCTGGGTAGGATGGGGGGTGGCGACCTGGAGAGGTCACTCTCTTGCAGAGGGTTGTAGTTATTAATTCCTTAGTTTACAGTAAGTTGTGGTATGTAGCTGCGGTATACCCCTTGTGGAGGATGATGTTTAAGATTGCAAAGTCGGGTATTAAGGTTTATATGGGGTTATGGGAGGCATTGGTTAGGGAGGGATGTGGTAATGACTAAGGTAGCGAAGGGAGGGTTAGGTTTGATACCACTGCAGAGACGTTTGATGGGCATATATGTTAGGCAGGAATACCTAGCACGAGGTGGGATTCGAGGAGTGAGAGTGGGGAGGGTAATGGGTGAGGTTCGCAGATGGTGGAAGGGTGGGAATTTGTTGTTTTGTGAGGCAATTTTAAGGTATCTTTTGGTGGTTCCAGATCCTGGTAAGGTGAAGGTAGGGAGGTTAGATAAGGTGGGAAGGCGAGAAAAGGATGTTTTAGGTATGGAGGTTTATCCGTGTTATGATTGGAATGTAACGTGGTTTTGGTTTAGGCGTTTAAAGTTGCCTCCTATGGTACGTGAGATTGGTTTTCGGTTTTTACATGGTATATTGGCGTCTAGGGCTCAGCTTTTTGTGATGGGACTATCGGGCGATGGGTTTTGTCAGCGCTGTGGGTTATGGGATACGGCTTTCCATGTTGTATATTTTTGTGAGGGTCTTGAGGGGGTGAGGGAATGGTTTTTAGGGATCATCCGAGGTGTGGGGGGTTTATCGGTGTTAAGATGTTTAAGTCTGGATGTTGTGGGGTGCCCAGAGGATGTGAGGCGTGCGGTGATGTATTTGGTATTGGATTATATTTATGTTTCGTGGAGTATGAGGGAGGTTCGGAGTGATGTTAGGATTAGGGCTTTGGCAGGAGTTGTATGGGAGGGTGTGGGATAGGTTTTTTTCTGAGGGTTATAGGCAATTGTCAATGGGGTCGTTGTTAGGTTAACTCTGAGCTATAGTTTCTGGGGTTTTTACAAGGAAGGGGTTGGTCTCTGGTGTGGGGGGGGTTGAAGGGTTAGGTGTGAAAGTTGTTTTCGTGGGGTTTATGTATGGGGTTGGGGAAGGGGTGGTTTCTCGGGGTTTTCCCGGTCATCCACTCACCCTTTTCCCCTTGGGGAAAGGGGTAGGGGTTTTTCTTTTTATGGATGAGTATGTGTGTGGTATGTTTGGTGACTCGGACAGGGGGGGAGGGGAGGTTTTGGGTGGTTCTTTTTTTGTCCTTTTTGGGTTTCAGGGTTTTTTCCAAAGGGGGTTTGCCATCCTTGGGGGCCAGGTGTGTGCCCTAAGTGTTTATATTTTGGTTTTCTTTATGGTTCTCTTTTCAAAGAGGTTAAAGTTTTTTTTTATACTATTATTCCCTTTCCATGGCTTGTTATCAGGCAATATTCCTCGTATTTTAATATGAGAAGATGTTATGCAGTTCTTTCTTTTTATGTATGTATAGACACTGGATGGGACTGATCCGATGACTTTATCACTGTGAGATGTGGGTACCAGGCCACGGGTTTCCTTTTACGGAAGTTTATATGACTTGCACGCAATGTGTGTGTGCCTAGGATCATTATTATTGTTGGGTCACACTATCACGGGTTTTAGTTGTAGGTTTAGGGTTTTCATCGTCTGTTTTTAAAACCCTTTTGGGGTTTCTATGTTTTGTTTCAGTTAGGTATATTTTGTGTGTTTCTTTTTTGTATACATGTTGGATAGGATCTTATATATGTTTTGTTGTACTATGTGTAATTGCTTTGCAGATCTTATAGGATCCATAATCACTGTTTTGTTTTGTTACTTTCATTTGGAATGCTTAGGATGTTTTATTTGTGAGATGGACTTTTGTAAAAAAAAAAAAAAAATTACATTTTTTTGGTTACTTACATGTTTGTGTGGTTTAAGTTTGTTTTAGCATTGTGGGGAGGTTAGGAGTTATGTAACGCTATATTTTGTATTGTATGTTGCATTTATGTCTCAGTCTAATGTTGTATTGACAACGCTTTGTATGCATCATTAAGATTGGTATAAAGGTTACCGTTTTTTACGGAGCTGTTAAGGTTTTGTTTGTAAGTTTAATGTTTTAATTTTGAAGTTTCGTTGTTATAGGTAGTTAGGTTTTTTGGTGTTATTATGGCACATTCTTGTGTGGGGTTTTAGTGCTTACTGTTGTTTTGTTATATCTTTGTTATGACCTTACTTGTAGTAAGGTGACTACTTTGTGTATTGCTAGTATGAAAATTGTAAGTTTTTAAATAAAAAAAAAAAAAAAAAAAATCTTCACATTTTCGACTCTACTGAACAACTCATTTTGCTATATTCTTTGTTTGTTATACACAGCGAGGGTTGAGACTACCTTAATCCATTATATTCTTTGTTTGTTATACACAGCGAGGGTTGAGACTACCTTAATCCATTATATTCTTTGTTTGTTATACACAGCGAGGGTTGAGACTACCTTAATCCATGCTCTCCTCTACCTACTATTTACCTTCCGCTGCCTCTCTTTTACTGCCTCCCTCACATTGTCTTAATTCTCTTCATTGCTGCCTCTCTGCGACTGTTTCAATCAGGTTCTCTTCATTCACCTGCCTCTACTTTCCTGCCTCTACATTCCTGCCTCTACTTTCCTGCCTCTCTTCCACTCCATTCCTTTTCCTCCTTTCCTCTTGCTCCTTTCTGTTTTTCTCCTCTTTCCGTCCTGCTGCCTAACTCGTACTTCTTCCTTCTACAGTTTTCCTTCTGCTGCAGGTCCCTTATTGCCTCTCTTCTGCTGTTTCCCGTTTCTGCTGCATCCCTCCATTTACCTCCTCCCTGCTGAATCTCACCTGGTGTCAGCGTCCAGTTGTCTACCATATGCTCCAATTCACCTGCTGAATTCGTGCTGTTGGCTCCTCCCTGCTGGTCCCCTGCTGCTGTGTAAGTACTGCTGCCTCCCTGCCCCCGGTTCCCTACTGCTGTGTTAGTACTGCTGCCTCCCTGCCCCTGGTTCCCTACTGCTGTGTAAGTACTGCTGCCTCCCTGCCCCCGGTTCCCTGCTGCTGTGTTAGTACTGCTGACTCCCTGTTGGTTCCCTGCTGCTGTATTAGTACTGCTGCCTCCCTGCTGGTTCCCTGCTGCTGTATCAGTATTGCTGCCTCCCTGCTGGTTCCCTGCTGCTGTATTAGTTCTGCTGCCTCCCTGCTGGTTCTCTGTTGCTGTATAAGTACTGCTGCCTCCCTGCTGGTTCCCTGATGCTGTATTAGTACTGCTGCCTCCCTGCTGGTTCCCTGATGCTGTATTAGTACTGCTGCCTCCCTGCTGGTTCTCTGCTGCTGTATTAGTTCTGCTGCCTCCCTGCACCTGGTTCTCTGCTGCTGTATTAGTACTGCTGTCTCCCTGCTGGTTCTCTGCTGCTGTATTAGTTCTGCTGCCTCCCTGCCCCTGGTTCTCTGCTGCTGTATTAGTACTGCTGCCTCCCTGCTGGTTCTCTGCTGCTGTATTAGTACTGCTGCCTCCCTGCTGGTTCTCTGTTGCTGTATAAGTACTGCTGCCTCCCTGCTGGTTCTCTACTGCTGTATTAGTACTGCTGCCTCATTGCTGGTTCTCTGCTGCTGTATTAGTACTGCTGCCTCCCTGCTGGTTCTCTGTTGCTGTATAAGTACTGCTGCCTCCCTGCTGGTTCTCTGCTGCTGTATTAGTACTGCTGCCTCCCTGCTGGTTCTCTGCTGATGTATTAGTACTGCTGCCTCCCTGCTGGTTCTCTACTGCTGTATTAGTACTGCTGCCTCCCTGCTGGTTCTCTGCTGATGTATTAGTACTGCTGCCTCCCTGCTGGTTCTCTACTGCTGTATTAGTACTGCTGCCTCCCTGCTGGTTCTCTGCTGATGTATTAGTACTGCTGCCTCCCTGCTGGTTCTCTACTGCTGTATTAGTACTGCTGCCTCCCTGCTGGTTCTCTGCTGATGTATTAGTACTGCTGCCTCTCTGCTGCTGTATTAGTACTGCTGCCTCCCTGCTGCTGTATTAGTACTGCTGCCTCCCTGCTGCTGTATTAGTACTGCTGCCTCCCTGCTGCTGTATTAGTACTGCTGCCTCCCTGCTGCTGTATTAGTACTGCTGCCTCCCTGCTGCTGTATTAGTACTGCTGCCTCCCTGCTGCTGTATTAGTACTGCTGCCTCCCTGCTGCTGTATTAGTACTGCTGCCTCCCTGCTGCTGTATTAGTACTGCTGCCTCCCTGCTGCTGTATTAGTACTGCTGCCTCTCTGCTGCTGTATTAGTACTGCTGCCTCTCTGCTGCTGTATTAGTACTGCTGCCTCCCTGCTGCTGTATTAGTACTGCTGCCTCCCTGCTGCTGGTTCCTTCCTGAAAAAAAGAGTAAATAAATAAGTTTGATTACATTTTACTAAAGTTGGATTAAATAATTTAACTAAAGAAATGATTTTTTTTTTTTTTTGTGATCGATTAGTAACGTCTTAGGATTAACAATCCTAGATGGTTAGTAACTCCTGGAGGAGAAATAACACTAGAGGGTTAATGACCATGGAGGGTTAGTAACTCCTGGAGGAGAAATAACACTAGAGGGTTAATGACCATGGAGGGTTAGTAACTCCTGGAGGAGAAATAACACTAGAGGGTTAATGACCCTGGAAGGTTAGTAACTCAAGAGTATTTAAACCTCTAGAGATTTAATAAGCTTTCTTTGTAAAATTTCAGAAGGGTTTATAGCCCTATACGTCTATATTTAATACAAAATACAAATTATACTAGAACAAAACTTGCATAACACTTCCCTATGAATCTCAATATTTGCTTACACTATTTTAATTACAATTAATAAATTTAAATATTTTTTTATTAAAATTTTATTTTAACAAATTTTCTTTTTAATTTTATTATCTGGAGTTTACCTGGAGAGGGTTCCGGGGGTCAACGCCCCCGCGGCCCGGTCTGTGACCAGGCCTCATGGTGGATCATGGCCTGATTAACCATACTCTTATTGCTGGCTGCACACAGTCCAACGTACGAACCACAGCCCGGCAGGTCAGGTATTGAATTTAGGTGCCTGTCCAGTGCCTGCTTGAAGACAGCCAGGGGTCTATTGGTAATCTCCCTTATGTATGCTGGGAGGCAGTTGAACAGTCTTGGGCTCCTGATACTTATTGTGTTGTCTCTCAACGTGCTAGTGGCACTCCTGGTTTACATTGGGGGGATGTTACATCGTCTGTCGAGTCTTTTGCTTTCGTAGGGAGTGACTCTCGTGTGCAAGTTTGGTACTAATCCCTCGAGAATTTTCCATGTGTATATAATAATGTATCTCTCCCGCCTGCGTTCTAGGGAGTACAAGTTTAGGAACTTCAAGCGTTCCCAGTAATTGAGGTGGTTTATCGCAGTTATACGTGCCGTGAAGGTTCTCTGTACATTTTCTAGGTCAGCAATTTCACCTGCCTTGAAAGGTGCAGTTAGTGTGCAGCAATATTCCAGCCTAGATAGAACAAGCGACCTGAAGAGTATCATCATGGGCTTGGCATCCCTGGTTTTGAAGGTTCTCATTATCTATCCTGTCATTTTTCTAGCAGATGCGATTGCTACAATGTTATGGTCCTTTGACATTAGTTTTTCGCTCTATTGTGTGGTTGGAATTTGTTTTATACTCCGATGACATTTTAATTTCCTCACGTTTTCCATATCGGAGTAATTGAAATTTCTCTTCATTGAACTTCATTTTGTTTTCTGCAGCCCATTTAAAGATTTGGTTGATGTCCGCCTGGAGTCTTGCAGTGTCTTCAATGGGAGACACTGTCATAGAAATTCGGGTGTCATCTGCAAAGGAAGACACGGCACTATGGCTTATATCCCTGTCTATGTCTGATATGAGGATGAGGAACAGGATGGGAGCAAGTACTGTGCCTTGTGGAACAGAGCTTTTCAACGTAGCCGACTCAGACTTTACTCTGTTGACTACTACTCTTTGTGTTCTATTTGTTAGGAAATTATAGCTCTATCTATCTACTAACTTTTCCTGTTATTCCTTTATCACGCATTTTGTGTGCTATTACACCATGGTCACACTTGTCAAAGGCTTTTGCAAAGTCTGTATATATCATCTGCATTCTGTTTGTCTTCTAGAGCATCCAGGACCTTGTCGTAGTGGTCCAGTAGTTGGGAGAGACAGGAGCGACCTGCTCTAAACCCATGCTGCCCTGGGTTGTGTAATTGATGGTTATCTAGATGAGTGGTGATCTTGCTTCTTAGAACCCTTTCAAAGATTTTTATGATATGGGACGTTAGCTCTATTGGTCTGTAGTTCTTTGCTATTGCTTTACTGCCCCTATGTGGAGTGGGGCTATGTCTGTTGTTTTTAGTAACTGTGGGACGACCCCAGTGTCCATGCTCCCTCTCCATAGGATGTTAAAAGCACGTGATAGGGGCTTCTTGCTTCCCTACTTATTTCAGATATATTGGCCTCTTCTAGCCGCTCTGTTATTCTTTGCCTTCGCCTGTATAGGGAGCGCCTTTCTCTTTCTAGTTTACTTCTCCTTTTCCTTAAGGGAATGTGCCTTGAGCATACCTAAAGTGCCACAGAGTTAATTTGTTCTAAACATAGGTTACACTTTAATATTTGGATAACACTTCGGATGTTTATGATTCATATACTAAAATAATTCCACAAATTTATAAAGTTTACATGGTTTTCATGTAAAATTATGCAAACAATTTAGAAGGATAATTTGACAAGAATAATAACAATATCAGCTAGAGAATTATTTAATTTACAAACGAGAAAGCAATTCAATTTTACATTGTAAAAAATACCCAAAATATATTATACTAGATAATATAACGATTATAATCTATCAGCAGGTGAAGGGTTTTTGATTCACAAAATTAGAATTTGCCTTAATTGGCTCAATCAGTGTTACTTTCAGATCAATTAAAAATGACCCGGATACGATCTCGAGGACGACTGGAAAAGATCTGCATGTTTCCATACACGTGTTGTTCCTGTTCATCTACCAGTAAGTCAGGACCAGTAAGTCAGGACCAGTAAGTCAGGACCAGTAAGTCAGGACCAGTAAGTCAGGACCAGTAAGTCTGTAACGGAGACCGACTCTCCGGTACGGCTGGAAAACATTAGGGACGTGTTTCCATAAGACACCTACTGTCCATGTTCACCCATCAGTGTAAAATAGGTACCTGGGTGTTAGTCGACTTGTGTGGGTCGCATCCTGGGACAAAACTGACCTAATTTGCCCGAAATGCTCAGCATAACAAGCTGCTTTCTATATAGTAGTATGCCATTGATGTCATCTAGGCTTGTATACCTTGTACATGTACTTGTAGAAATAAAGATATTATTATTATTATTATTATTATTATTATTATTATTATTATTATTATTATTATTATTATTATTATTATTATTATTATTATTATTATTATTATTATTATGTGTTGCTTGTGTTCACGTAGCAGTATGAATGTACCTGGGTGTTAATCTCCTTACATTTATTGGCCATATGCATCTTGCAGTAAGTACATACCTGAGAGTTAGATTCGTTACACCTGTTGCCGCTGTTTACCTAGCAATAAGTAGGTACCAGAGTGTTACTGTCCATGCGCTTGATGCCTGTTCACTTAGCAGTAAGTAGTTCCTAGACTGTTGTTGATGCAGAGGAGTAAAATGATAAAAAAAGCCAGATTTAGTGACTTTCCTGGATTATCATGGGAGACTAACCTCATAGTTAATAACCCTTGATAACCCATGATAATCCTGTTTGACTTTAATAACATTAGCCTTGGGCATAACAGTAAGGCCACCCACATCTCTCTGGTGATGAAGGTTCTGCTGAAATGACTCTTATATTCAGTAGACGCAGGTGAGAGAGGACAGGCATATACCAAAGCAGTGCATATTGTTATCTTCTTTGTTGCCATTCTTGCAAGATGTATAACGTGATCTTTCATAGATGTTTTGGAATAAAATTGCACTCCTAGGATATTAACCTCTTCCCCAGGAGATAAGACTTGTCCATTAATTCTTATTACTGCTCCAACATTAACATTATACTTTCTAGAGACAATTATGTTTTGGATTTTCTAAAAGGAAATGTAACCTGCCATCGTTTTTCCCAGGTTAAACGACGGCTGGTGATTAATATTCCTAAGAGCAGCTAGCATTTCCTCTTTCACTTAAGTAAATGAGTGTAAATATAAAAAAAAAGAAGTAGGCCGTTGTGGTTGTGGCAGGATGGAGAGTAGGAGAATATAAGGCCCAGGATGAGTCTCGGGTGTAGACGAGATGTTGGAAGGTTATCCTGGGCAGATGTTAGAGATCCTCGTATGCCACTTGGTCGCGGTACATAAGACGTAGAAGCGGAAGAGTAAACAAAAGTAGCTAAGTCAGAGACGTACATAGTCATTGGTTTCTGGAATGTGGTGAAGTCTATTGGAGTAAATATTCAGTAACAATGAACCAAAAAGATTTCTTTGTTAAGGACTGGCATCGACTTAGTGACTAGCAGAACCTGTTCCACTGAGAACTACTTTATAAGACCCATCATTAAGATTGTCACTAATGAGGAGCAGCAAATTGCCAGAGACTCCAAGTTCTTACAGTTTTGCTGAAAGTTCTTGGTGGCACACTCGGTCGAGTGCTATTTTTGTGCCAAACCAATATCAAGGGTTTCACATGTGTGTCCAGCATAAGATCAATTTCAGCAGCTTCACGTCACTGTAAACGCCACCTACTCAATTTTTTTAAAAATTCTTGACCCTCCATAAATCTTCTTAGAATAATTCTTGTTATTAGGGAGAACTAGCTGATTCCTAATGTGTGGGGATATCATGGGTTCAGTTCTATAATACGTCTTCCTAGCTGCTATCAAAGCCTCTAATGCAAACGACTTAGAGTACCGTAGTTTCACCGTAGTTTCACCGTAGTTTCACCGTAGTTTCACCGTAGTTTCACCGTAGTTTCACCGAAGTTTCACCGTAGTATCACCGTAGTTTCACAGACTTTCGTAACTTCCTCGTCGAGAAAGTTGGAGCCGTAAACTCGTAAGGCTCTCAAAAATATAGTGACAAAAACACTATTTTTTACATTGGTCTCATTATTGAAGTAGTAATGGATATAGGAATAAAACATTTGTGTCTTCCATTATACAGTGAACTTAATGTTTTTATCTGTATATCAAAACATCCAGAAAGGGAAGTATGTAATCCAATTCCTTTTCCTGTGTGAAGTTAACAGACAGGACAAGTGAAATGAGTCTTGGGGAAAAAATATATCCACGTGTAAATAAGCCGGCTATAAGCACAAGATGTCATCCACGTAACTGAACGTTCTGGCTTCGTGATGAAGGATTTCATTCAGTCTATAAAAGATCTCCACATCTAAATTACTAAGCACAGGACATAATGGATTTCGTACGGCCATTAAATGTTTTTGTGCATAATCCTTTTTCCCAAATATAAACTTGCAGTCAACTACACACAGCTTAATTAACTGTGTAATGATGTTCTTGAGGAATGACCTGGGGACCTCATCCAATTTATCTTCTAAATATGATCAAAATTTAAAAGCAGAGAATAAGTAAACAGCACAGTGACGTCATTCGAGGTAATATTATGTAGTTTATTAGTGAAGTCTACGTTGTTTTCATATGGGCTTCCGATATAGTAACTGCTATTGAAATTAATAGTTCAAACAGCAACATGGACAAGTCCTAGAACCACCGTAACTAAGAATATGTCTCGCTGAGGAACCTGTTTAATGGGTTTTAATCAATACAGACATTTAAGGGATTGTCGCAAGTCCAGCTGATAATGGTTTAACCAATCCATCATTAACTTTAAGTAACGTTTTAAGCGTTTTATTGAACTTATCATTAACCACGTCCAGAAGGTACTTATCATTAACCACGTCCAGAAGGTACTTATCATTAACCACGTCGAGAAGGTACTTATCATTAACCACGTCCAGAAGGTACTTATCATTAACCACGTCCAGAAGGTACTTATCATTAACCACGTCCAGAAGGTACTTATCATTAACCACGTCGAGAAGGTACTTATCAAAGTGACCACAGTTTTCTCTGTCCTCTATAAAATGATTAATTTTTCTACTTTATTCCGCCTTGTCCATAATCATAATCTCCTGCTCTTTGTCTGCTTTCGTAAGGTAACGTTTAAGATCCTTTCTTAGTTTTTAACTGTCCGTTGAGGGTAATTCGGGTCAACTGGTCTGAGAATAGCTACATACATAATGTGCAAAATTAAAAGTGTTTTTAGAATCTAAACGTTTCGCCCACACAACGATTTCATCAGTCGAAGAAAAGGAGCTAATTGAGGTTCTGAGTCTGTCAGTCTTAAGTGATACAATTGAAGACCTGGATATTTTTGGTGTGTTTAGTCCCTCAGATCCATCTTTAGCAGAGGCAATTGGATGGAACTAAATTATTGGAGACAGTAGCGAGATGTAGCAGTTGGAGATGCCGTCACAGGAGAATGGCCAAACAAGAATACTTGCTGACCCATTCTAAGAAGGTGCCTCTCAGATCCAACAATTTTCACACATAAGAACATAGGAATATGCCAAAAACTTGTAAAGCAAAAGATGTAGATATTTTGTGAACCAGGTTACAGTATTGATACTATGTTAGTCAATGGTACATATTGCTGCTGTTTCAGATTGATCAGGTTTTTGGAAATGCATAACAACTCATAATGACTTTCCAAATTATACCAAAATTGACTTACTGAACATCTCAAATTCTTCACTTCTTAAACTGAATCATTCAAGGTTGAGGGACTCAACACCTTATTTTCCTATGTTCGTGGTTGCCGTACACAGCGAGGGTTGAGGTTTTACCTTAATCCATGCTATCTTCTACCTCCTATTTACCTTCTGCTGCCTCTCTTCTGAGTCCCTTCTACTGCCTCTCCCAAAGACGGCCTTCATTCACCTGCCTCTTCATTCCTGCCTCCCTTCTACTGCCACCCACAGGGTGCCTACATTCACCTGCTTCTACTTTGCTGCCTCTCTTCTACTGCATTCCCTTTTTGCTTTCATCTTGCTGCCTCCATTCTGCTTTCCTCTTGCTGCCTCCATTCTGCTTTCCTCCTGCTTCCGTCCTTCTGCCTAACTCGGACTTCTTCCTTCTTCTGCAGTTTTCTTCCAGCTGCCGCTCTGTTATTGCTTCCCTTCTGCTGCATCCCTCTATTTACCTCCATTTTGCTTAATCTCACCTGGTGTCAGAGTCCAGTTGTCTACCATTTGCTGCAACTCACCAGCTGTATTAGTGCTGTTGCCTCCCTGCTGGTTCCCTACTGCTGTATTAGTACTGCTGCCTCCCTGCTGGTTCTCTGCTGATGTATTAGTACTGCTGCCTACCTGCTGGTTCTCTGCTGCTGTATTAGTACTGCTGCCTCCCTGCTGGTTCCCTACTGCTGTATTAGTGCTGCTGCCTCCCTGCTGGTTCTCTGCTGATGTATTAGTACTGCTGCCTCCCTGCTGGTTCACTGCTGATGTATTAGTACTGCTGCCTCCCTGCTGGTTCACTGCTGATGTATTAGTGCTGCTGCCTCCCTGCTGGTTCTCTGCTGATGTATCAGTACTGCTGCCTCCCTGCTGGTTCCCTACTGCTGTATTAGTGCTGTTGCCTCCCTGCTGGTTCTCTGCTGATGTATTAGTGCTGCTGCCTCCCTGCTGGTTCACTGCTGATGTATCAGTACTGCTGCCTCCCTGCTGGTTCTCTGCGGATGTATCAGTACTGCTGCCTCCCTGCTGGTTCTCTGCTGATGTATTAGTTCTGCTGCCTCCCTGCTCCTGCCTCCTTCCTGGAAAAAGAAGTAAATAATTATGTTTGATTACATTTTACTAAAGTTGGATTAAATAATTTAACTAAAGATAATATTTTTTTTAGTTAGGATTAATAACACTAGATGGTTAATAATTTCAGGAGGAGAAATACCACTAGAGGGTTAATGACCCTGTAGGGTTTATACTTCTAGAGATTTAATAAGCTTTCTTCATTAACACCCAGATAGTTAATTGTCCTAGAGGGTTAAAATCCCTGGAGGTTTATTAGCTTCTAACAAGGCAATATTTATTATGGTTTATGTTATTTTAATACAAAATGCAAATTATACTAGACCAAAACTTGCATAACCCTCTATCTACTCTATGATGTTGAATACATGCTTTTAATATTTTTATTATCATTAATAAATATCAATATATTTTTTTTATTAAAATTTTATTTTAACATATAATACTTATATTTTTTTTTGTAAATTTAAACTGTGTATATTATTAGGATAACAACACGGATTTTTATGATTCATATACCAAATATATTTCACGTATTTATATAGTTTAATTGAGTTTCATTTAAGTTATACAAATGATTTTGAAGGGAACTTTGACACGAATAATAACAGAATTAGATATAAAATTATTTATTTTACAAAGTAGAAAACAATGCAAATTTACATTGTAAAAAAATACCCAAATTATATTATACTAAATACATAACGATTTTTGTCAATCAGATGGCGAAGGATTTGTATTCACAAAATTAAAAATTAAATCTCTTTCCTTGGCTCAAGATTACTTTCAGATCAATTAAAAATAACCCGGATTCGATACCGAGGACGAGTGGAAAAGGTCTGCATGTTTCCATACACGTGTTGTACCAGTAAGTCCGGACCTGGGTGTTAGTCTTATGTTTTGCCTGTGTTCACCTAGCTGTATGAATGTACTTGGGAGTTAGTCTTTATGTGTTGCTTGTGTTCACCTAGCAGTATGAAGGTACCTGGGTGTTAGTCTTATGTGTTGCCTGTGTTCACTTAGCAGTATGAAGGTACCTGGGTGTTAGTCTTTATGTGTTGCTTGTGTTCACCTAGCAGTATGAAGGTACCTGGGTGTTAGTCTTATATGTGTTGCCTCTGTTCACCTAGCAGTATGAAGGTACCTGAGTGTTAGTCTTATATGTGTTGCCTGTGTTCACCTAGCAGTGTGAAGGTACCTGAGTGTTAGTCTTATATGTGTTGCCTCTGTTCACCTAGCAGTATGAAGGTACCTGAGTGTTAGTCTTATATGTGTTGCTTGTGTTCACCTAGCAGTATGAAGGTACCTGAGTGTTAGTCTTATATGTGTTGCCTCTGTTCACCTAGCAGTATGAAGGTACCTGAGTGTTAGTCTTATATGTGTTGCTTGTGTTCTCCTAGCAGTATGAAGGTACCTGAGTGTTAGTCTTATATGTGTTGCTTGTGTTCACCTAGCAGTATGAAGGTACCTGAGTGTTAGTCTTATATGTGTTGCCTCTGTTCACCTAGCAGTATCAAGGTACCTGAGTGTTAGTCTTATATGTGTTGCCTGTGTTCACCTAGCAGTGTGAAGGTACCTGAGTGTTAGTCTTATATGTGTTGCCTCTGTTCACCTAGCAGTATGAAGGTACCTGAGTGTTAGTCTTATATGTGTTGCTTGTGTTCACCTAGCAGTATGAAGGTACCTGAGTGTTAGTCTTATATGTGTTGCCTCTGTTCACCTAGCAGTATGAAGGTACCTGAGTGTTAGTCTTATATGTGTTGCCTGTGTTCTCCTAGCAGTGTGAAGGTACCTGAGTGTTAGTCTTATATGTGTTGCCTGTGTTCACCTACCAATATGAAGGTACCTGAGTGTTAGTCTTATATGTGTTGCCTGTATTCTCCTAGCAGTATGTATGTACCTGGGTGTTAGTCTTATATGTGTTGCCTGTATTCTCCTAGCAGTATGAATGTACCTGAGTGTTAGTCTTATATGTGTTGCCTCTGTTCATCTAGCAGTATGAAGGTACCTGAGTGTTAGTCTTATATGTGTTGCCTCTGTTCATCTAGCAGTTTGAAGGTACCTGAGTGTTAGTCTCCTTACATCTATTATCCATATTCAACTTGCAGTACGAAAATTTTTGGGAGTTAGATTCGTGCCATATAGATACAACTTGCGATTTTGGCTTAAATAGCAACGCTCTTCTTACCGAATAAGGCAAGCGAAAATTTGTGTATGCAATAATTTCGCAAAAATCATTCTGACTCTAACGAAAAAAAAATATATTTTATTGTACACACACAACCCGCACATATAAAAGAGAGGAGCTTACGACGACGTTTCGGCCCGACTTGGACCATTTACAAAGTCACACTAACACACAGAGACAGAGGAAGGGTATTTATAGGCAGGCAGACAGGGGAGGGTACAAGAGAGTGGGGAAATGTAGGAGTAGTGGTAGTAGTGGTAGTAGTAAAGGTAGTAGTAAAGGTAGTAGAGTAGACAGTCATATGGGAAGGAGCACTGCTATGAGGCTAGCGACGCGGGTTGTGTGTGTATTGTTCCAGTCACGGTATTGTGCCTTTTTTGTTATATATTTTATTGTGTTTGTTTATTATTAAATTATTGTGATCTTTTCTAAAATAAATTAAGCTGGACAGTGTCCACCATTGAAGGCACTGCAAGAATCCAAGCAGACATCAATGAAATCTTTAAATAGGCTGCAGAAAACAATATGAAGTTCAATGATGAGAAATTTCAATTACTCCGATATAGAAAACGTGAGGAAATTAAAATTTCATCGGATTATAAAACAAATTTCAACCACACAATAGAACGAAAAACTAATGTCAAAGACCTGGGAGTGACCATGTCAGAGGATCTCACCTTCATGGACCATAACACTGTAGCAATCGCATCTGTTAGAAAAATGACAGGATGGATAATGAGAACCTTCAAAACCAGGGATGCCAAGCCCATGACACTTTTCAGGTTGCTTGTTCTATCTAGGCTGGAATATTGCTGCACACTAACTGCACCTTTCAAGGCAGGTGAAATTGTTGACCTTGAAAATTTACAGAGAACCTTCACGGCACACATAACTGCGATAAACCACCTCAATTACTGGGAACGCTTGAAGTTCCTAAACCTGTACTCCCTGGAATGCAGGCGGGAGAGATACATTATTATATACACTTGGAAAATCCAAGAGGGATTAGTACCAAACTTGCACACGAGAGTCACATCCTACGAAAGCATAAGACTCGGCAGACGATCCGACATCCCCCCAATGAAAAGCAGGGGTGCGACTAGCATGTTGAAAGACCACACAATAAGTGACAGGGGCCCAAGACTGTTCAACTGCCTCCCTGCGTACATAAGAGGGATTACCAATAGACCCCTGGCTGTCTTCAAGCAGGCACTGGATAGGCACCTAAAGTCGGTACCTGACCAGCCGGGCAGTGGTTCGTACGTCGGACTGCGTGCGGCCAGCAGTAACTGTCTGGTTGATCAGGCTCTGATCCACCATGAGGCCTGGTCACAGACCGGGCCGCGGGGGCGTTGACCCCCGGAACTCTCTCTTGGTACAAAATTATAAATTCTTTCATTAACATAAATTAAAAAAATATATCTTTAAACGTATAAGAGAAAATTTTAGAAAGGACTTAATTTTAGATGAGTTCTTGCTAATTGACCAGTTTTACCTAATCGGCACGATATATATATATATATATATATATATATATATATATATATATATATATATATATATATATATATATATATATATGTCGTGCCGATTAGGTAAAACTGGTCAATAGCAAGAACTCATCTAAAATAAGTCCTTTCTAAAATTTTATCTTATACGTTTAAAGATATATTTTTCATTTATGTTAATGTAAGAATTTATAATTTTGTACCAAGAAAACTTTGAAAACCTACCTAACCTTATTACAACAAGCGCAATTTAATTTAGCCTAACCCAACTAAATATATTTTAGATACGTTAGCATTAATTTAATAAAAAACAAACAAAATTAAATATATTTTTCATTATGTTCAGAATGATTTTGGCGAAATTATTGCATACACAAATTTTCACTTGTCTTATATGGCAAGGTGAGCGTTGCTATTTAAGCCAAAATCGCAAGTTTTACCTAATCGGCACGACATATATATATATATATATATATATATATATATATATATATATATATATATATATATATATATACAACCTCAGTGATTCTGCAGGAATACAGGACCCTAGCTACACCAGTGCCATCACTGAATGGGAGACTCTTGCTGCTCCAACACCAAAACCTAGTGAAGAACTGGCCTACAAACAGTCAAGCTGGGACGGCCCCATCACTGAAAAGATACTTGCCAATATGCTCAGGGCCGTAACATCAGACAGGGAGACTGCCCGTCTCCTAGCTGTGAGTGCACATCACTCTGGGGACTTCCTCCAAACAGTTCCCATTTCAGCCATGGGAACACGCCTGGACCCTAAGACCCTTCGTATTGCAGTGGCTCTGCGCCTTGCTGCCCCTATTCACACGGAATATACGTGTATTTGCGGCGATGCGCAAGCCGACCAATATGGTCTACATGGTCTTAACTGTTCTAAAACCAAGGGTTGGCATGCAAGACACAATGAGGTCAACGATATCATAAAGAGAACCCTCGCTACAGCTGGATGCCCAGCCGAGAGAGAGCCTCGATCACTAGCAGCCAACAATACCCACAACCCAGCAAACCGCCCCGACGGGATCACCATCTATCCTTGGAAGAATGGCAAGCTCTTAGCATGGGATTATACCTGTGTGTCGACACTGGCTGACACCTACATCCATCACAGTGTTGGGCGACAGGGAGGAGCTGCTGACCACAGAGAGGAGTACAAGATCGGCAAGTACAGGGACATAAGCCAACAGTATAAATTTGTCCCAGTGGGATCAGAGACCTTGGGAGCATGGGGAAAAAATGCAACACGTTTCCTTAAAGAACTGGGTTCTAGACTCATCGACACCACCAGGGACCCAAGGGCAGCCACGTTCATGTTCCAGCGTCTCAGCGTGGCCAACCAGAGGGAAAACGCATGCTGCATACTTGGCTCGCGTCCTGTTTCGGAGGAGCTGGAGGAGATTTATAATCTTTGATACTATATTGTACCATTGTATTCATGTTCATGTTTGTGTTTTCTATCAATGTATTCTGTCTATTAATAAAGCATTCATATATCATATATAGGGGGTGGTAGAAGAATAAAATATTCAAACAGCTCCGGGGAGAACCTCGAGTTTTCCCTGAGGTACGTTTATCGTCTTCTCTGAGGAAGAGGGTCCCCAATCAAGTTCTAGAGGTGGTACCTCCCTATATATGTTACCTATATATATATATATATATATATATATATATATATATATATATATATATATATATATATATATATATATATATATATATATATATATATATATATATATATGTCGTGCCGATTAGGTAAAACTGGTCAATTAGCAAGAACTCATCTAAAATTAAGACCTTTCTAAAATTTTCTCTTATACGTTTAAAGATAAATTTTTTCATTTATGTTAATGTAAGAATTTATAATTTTGTACCAAGAGAAACTTTGAAAACCTACCTAACCTTATTACAACAAGCGCAATTTAATTTAGCCTAACCCAACTAAATATATTTTAGATACGTTAACATTAATTTAATAATAAACAAACACAATGAAATATAATTTTTTTGTTATGTTCAGAATGATTTTGGCGAAATTATTGCATACACAAATTTTCACTTGTCTTATATGGCAAGGTGAGCGTTGCTATTTAAGCCAAAATCGCAAGTTTTACCTAATCGGCACGACATATATATATATATATATATATATATATATATATATATATATATATATATATATGTCGTGCCGATTAGGTAAAACTTGCTATTTTGGCTTAAATAGCAACGCTCACCTTGCCATATAAGACAAGTGAAAATTGTGTATGCAATAATTTCGCCAAAATCATTCTGAACATAACGAAAAATATATTTCATTGTGTTTGTTTTTATTAAATTAATGTTAACGTATCTAAATATATTTAGTTGGGTAGGCTAAATTTAATTGCGCTTGTTGTAATAAGGTTAGGTAGGTTTCAAGTTTCTCTTGGTACAAAATTATAAATTCTTACATTAACATAAATGAAAAAATATATATTTAAACGTATAGAGAAAATTTTAGAAAGGACTTAATTTTAGATGAGTTCTTGCTAATTGACCAGTTTTACCTAATCGGCACGACATATATATATATATATATATATATATATATATATATATATATATATATATGTCGTGCTGATTAGGTAAAACTGGTCAATTAGCAAGAACTCATTTAAAATTAAGTCCTTTCTAAAATTTTCTCTTATACGTTTAAAGATATATTTTTTTCATTTATGTTAATGTAAAAAATTTTAATTTTGTACCAAGAGAAACTTTGAAAACCTACCTAACCTTATTACAACTAGCGCAATTTAATTTAGCCTAACCCAACTAAATATATTTTAGATACGTTAACATTAATTTAATAATAAACAAACACAATGAAATATATTTTTTTGTTAGGTTCAGAATGATTTTTGCGAAATTATTGCATACACAAATTTTCGCTTGTCTTATATGGCAAGAAGAGCGTTGCTTTTTAAGCCAAAATCGCAAGTTTTACCTAATCGGCACGACATACGTATATATATATATATGTGTGTGTGTGTGTGTGTGTACTCAGATAGATGTGGTTGCAGGGGTCGAGTCACAGCTCCTGGCCCCGCATCTTCACTGGCCTCCACTGGGTCACTCTTCCTGCTCCATGAGAAATACTTCCTAACATCCCTGTGATTCATCTGAGTCTTCAACTTCCTACTGTGTCCCCTTGTTGCTGTGTCCCATCTCTGGAACATTCTGTCTTTGTCCACCTTATCAATTCCTCTCAGTATTTCATATGTCGTTATCATGTCCCCCCTATCTCTCCTGTCCTCCAGTGCCGTCAGGTAGATTTCCCTTAACCTCTCCTCGTTGGACATACCCCTTAGCTCCGGGACTAGTCTTGTTGCAAACCTTTGCACTTTCTCTAGTTTCCTTACGTGCTTGGCTAGGTGTGGGTTCCAAACTGGTGCTGCATAGTCCAATATGGGCCTAACGTACACAGTGTACAGGGTCCTGAACGATTCCTTATTAAGATGTCGGAATGCTGTTCTTAGGTTTGCTAGGCGCCCGTATGCTGCAGCAGTTATTTGGTTGATGTGCGCCTCAGGAGATGTGCCTGGCGTTATATTCACCCCAAGATCTTTTTCCTTGAGTGAGGTTTGTAGTCTCTCGTACCCTAGACAGTACTCTGTCTGCGGTCTTCTTTGCCCTTCCCCAATCTTCATTACTTTGCATTTGGAGGGGTTCAACTCCAGAAGCCAGTTGCGGGACCAGGCCTGCAGCCTGTCCAGATCCCTTTGTTGTTCTGCCTGGTCCTCGTCCGATTGAATTCTTTTCATCAAATTCACATCATCTTCAAACAGGGACACTTCAGAGGCTATTCCTTCAGTCATATTGTTCACAAATACCAGAAACAGCACCGGTCCTAGGATTGACCCCTGTGGAACCCCACTCGTCACAGACGCCCACTCTGACACCTTGCCACGTACCATGACTCGCTGCTGTCTTCCTGACAGGTATTCCCTGATCCATTGTAGTGCCTTCCCTGTTGTCCCTGCCTGGTCCTCCAGCTTTTGCACTAATGTCTTGTGTGCAACTGTGTCAAACGCCTTCTTACAGTCCAAGAAAATATAATCTACACACCCCGCTTTCTCTTGTCTTACTGCTGTCACCCTGTCATAGAACTCCAGTAGGTTTGTGACACAAGATTTCCCGTCCCTGAAACCATGCTGGCTGTCGTTAATAAGCTCATTTCTTTCTAGGGGTTTCACCACTCTTCTCCTGATAAGTTTCTCCATGACTTTGCATATTATACATGTCAGTGACACTGGTCTGTAGTTTAATGCTTCGTGTCTGTCTCCTTTTTTAAAAATTGGGACTACATTTGCTGTCTTCCATACCTCAGGTAGTTGCCCTGTTTCGACAGATGTGTTTAATAATGTTGTTAGTGGTACACATAGCTCCTCTGCTCCCTCTCTCAGGACCCATGGAGAGATGTTATCCGGCCCCATCGCCTATGAGGTATCTAGCTCACTCAACAGTCTCTTCACTTCTTCCTCGGTTGCATGTATTGTGTCCAACACTTGATGGTGTACACCACCTCTCCGTCTTTCTGGAGTCCCTTCTGTCTTCTCTGTGAACACTTCTTTGAATCTCATGTTGAGTTCCTCACATACTTCGCGGTCGTTTCTTGTGATCTCTCCTCCTCCTTCCATCTAAATGGATTGTGAAAACATGCAATTACATTAAGTTTTACAACCTGCATGAATTGTATCACTGTAGGCAACAAGAGCATTTCACTCCTCCATGGAAGATGTGTTCATTTAATATCACATACCTGCAAGTCCCTCCCAAGAAGCTCATTGCTAGTAATCCCTTCCTTAAATCACTTGTTAAAGCAACTGCTCAAGAAGAAATTTCTCGCCTAGCTGGTAGTAATAAGTTATCTCAAGTTATATACACTGATGGATCTAAACAGGAGTCTTCTGGCAGGGCTGCATCTGCTCTGGTTGCCACCTCCCTAGTTAAGAACAATAATAAATCTGTTGAACAAGGCATAAGAATTAACAACTGGGCGTCTACACTGCAAATTGAATTGTTTGAAATCCTAATGGCATTAAAGCTAACTTATGACACTGAGCTTGACTCCATTATCATTACTGATTCTATGTCATCACTGAAGGCTCTTGACTCATATAATGACTCTAACAGCATGCTCATTGGAGAAGCCAGGTATAGATACTCAAAAATCCGGGACAAAGGAATTAATGTACAATTGCTATGGATCCCATCACACATTGGATTACTCCTTCATGGTAAAGTTGATATGTTAGCCAAGAAGAGCACCCAGAAGGAGAATGTAGAATATAACTTTGGTATATCTGTGTCTAGCATTAGGAATAATATTAGGAGAGAAATAAATAATGAACATGATTGCTATAGGAATGCAGTTAGAAGCCTGAGTAGATCTATAACCCACTATGAAAACATGAACATAGATAAGCATATTTATGGAGCAACTTGCAGTGTGAACAGACTGACTGATGTTGTAGTGGCCAGGCTTAGGTTTGGCTACAAGTACTTCTGGCAGTTTAGGAGACACACAGATGACGATCAAACTGAATGCAAATTATGTGATCAGGCATATGGTCACTGTCTTGAACACTATGTTCTTAATTGTCCACTTATTGAGGAATATAGAGATAGACAGTATAATAACCTATGAGACATGTCAAGATATCTTATTAATGAAAATAAGATACCAGTTATACTAAGCAAATTTCCTAAATTTGCTTGTAACAGATAAGTGAACTGTAGATATAAATCCAAATGCACAATTGTTAACCCTTTTGGGGCCTAGCTCCTAGGCCTTTTGTGTATCCATATGCTCTTGCTCTAACGTCCACAGGATGGATATGGGGTGCACAATAAGCTAGCCACTTCGGTGGCAAAATCTAATCTAATCTCCATGAACGTGCCTATCTGTGCTCATGATAACATGAACATAGATAAGCATATTTATGGAGCAACTTGCAGTGTGAACAGACTGACTGATGTTGTAGTGGCCAGGCTTAGGCTTGGCTACAGGTACTTCTGGCAGTTTGGGAGACACAGATGATGATCAAACTAAATGCAAATTATGTGGTCAGGCATATGGTCACTGTCTTGAACACTATGTTCTTAATTGTCCACTTATTGAGGAATACAGAGATAGACAGTATAATAACCTATGTGACATGTTAAGATAGCTTATTAATGAAAATAAGATACCAGTTATACTAAGCAAATTTCCTAAATTTACTTGTAACAGATAAGTGAAATGTAGATATAAATCCAAATGTACAATTGTTAACCCTTTTGGGCCTAGTGCCTAGGCCTTTTGTGAATCCATATGCTCTTGCGCTACCGTCCACATAATGGATATGGGGTGCACAATAAACTAGCCACTTCGGTGGCAAAATCTAAAAAATTAATCTTTCCTTAGCCTGATCACCTGGTCCTTGACTGTTGTTTTCCTCTTGATGTGGCTGTACAACAGCTTCGGGTTAGATTTGGCTATCGCTGCTATGTCATTTTTATATTGTCGTTGGGCCTCCCTTCTTACCTGTGCATATTCATTTCTGACTGTACGACTTCTCTCCTTATTCTCCTGGATCCTTTGCCTTCTATTCTTCTTCCAATCCCTAGCACAATTGGTTTTGGCCTCTTTACACCTTTGGATGAACCACGGGGTCATCATGGCTTTCTCGTTATTTGTGTTTGTGTGTACTCACCTAATTGTACTCACCTAATTGTGGTTGCAGGGGTCGAGACTCAGCTCCTGGCCCCGCCTCTTTACTGACCGCTACTGGGTCCCTTCTCTCCCTGCTCCATGAGCTTTATCATACCTCGTCTTAAAGCTATGTATGGTTCCTGCCTCCACTACATCACTTGCCAGACTATTCCACTTCCTGATTACTCTATGGCTGAAGAAATACTTCCTAACATCCCTTTGACTCATCTGAGTCTTCAACTTCCAAATGTGACCCTTTGTTTCTGTGTCCCCTCTCTGGAACATCCTGTCTCTATCCACTTTGTCTATTCCCCGCAGTATTTTGTATGTCGTTATCATGTCTCCCCTAACCCTCCTGTCCTCCAGTGTTGTCAGGCTGATTTCCCTTAACCTTTCTTCGTAGGACATTCCCCTTAGCTCTGGAACTAACCTTGTTGCAAACCTTTGCACTTTCTCTAATTTCTTGACGTGCTTGACCAGGTACGGGTTCCAAACTGGCGCTGCATACTCTAGTATGTGCCTGACGTATACGGTGTACAGTGTCTTGAACGATTCCTTAATAAGGTATTGGAACGCTATTCTCAGGTTTGCCAGTCGCCTGTATGCTGCAGCAGTTATCTGGTTAATGTGTGCTTCCGGAGACGTGCTTGGTATTATACTCACCCCAAGATCTTTCTCCTTGAGCGAGGTTTTCAGTCTTTGGCCACCTAGCCTATACTCTGTCTGCGGTCTTCTTTGCCCTTCCCCGATCTTCATGACTTTTCATTTGGCAGGGTTAAATTTGAGAAGCCAGTTGCTGGACCAGGTGTCCAGCCTGTCCAGATCTCTTTGTAGTCCTGCCTGATCCTCATCTGATTTAATTTTCCTTATTAACTTCACATCGTCTGCGAACAGAGACACTTCTGAGTCTATCCCGTCCGTCATGTCATTCACATATACCAAGAATAGCACTGATCCTAGGACTGACCCCTGTGGGACCTCACTCGTCACAGGCGCCCACTGTGATACCTCATCACGTACCATGACCCGTTGTTGCCTCCCTGTCAGGTATTCTCTGATCCATTTCAGTGCCCTTCCTGTTATACACGCCTGATCCTCTAACTTCTGCACTAATCTCTTATGAGGAACTGTGTCGAAGGCCTTCCTGCAGTCCAAAAAAATGCAATCAACCCACCCCTCCCTCTCGTGTCTTACTTCTGTTACTTTCTCATAGAACTCCAGAAGGTTTGTGACACAGGATTTGCCTTCCATGAATCCGTGCTGGTTATCGTTTATAATCTTGTGCCATTCCAGGTGCTCCACCATTCTCCTCCTGATAATCTCCGTGACTTTGCACACTATACACGTAAGTGACACTGGTCTATAGTTTAGTGCCTCGTTTCTGTCTCCTTTCTTAAAAATAGGAACTACATTTGCCTTCTTCCATACCTCAGGTAGCTGCCCAGTTTCAAGGGATGTGTTGAATATTGTGGTTAGTGGCACACACGGCATCTCTGCTCCCTCTCTAAGGACCCACGGGGAGATGACCAGTCCCATCGCCTTTGAGGTATCAAGGTCACTGAGCAACTTCTTCACCTCCTCCTCAGTTGTGATATGTCATCCAACACTTGGTATATTCCTTGTTGGTGTCCCACTCTGTACTGTCTTCCCAGAGTCCTTCCTGCCTCCACTGTAAATACCTCCTTAAATCTCGTGTTGAGCTCCTCACATACATCTTGATCGTTTCTTGTGAGTTCCTCACCTTCTTTCCTCAGCCTGATCACCTGGTCTTTGACTGTTGTCTTCCTCCTAATGTGACTATACAGCAGTTTCGGGTCAGACTTGACTTTCGATGCTATGTCATTTTCGTACTGTCGCTGGGCCTCCCTCCTTAGTCTTTGCCTTCCTGCACCTTTGGATAAACCAAGGGCTCGTTCAGGACTTCCCATTATTTCTGTTGCCCTTGGGAATAAACCTTTCCTCTGCTTCCTTGCATTTTGTTGTTACGTATTCCATCATTTCGTTTACTGACATTCCTTCCATGTCTCTGTCCAACTGAACCTCCTGCAGGAAGTTCCTCATACCTGTGTAGTCCCCTCTTTTATAGTTTGACTTTTCCCTTTCAACTCCTGTTGCCCTCTCCACTTTTAACTCTACTATGTACTCAAAGCTCAGAACCACATGGTCACTGGCTCCCAGGGGCCTCTCATATGTGATGTTCTCAATGTCTGAGCTGCTCAGGGTGAACACGAGGTCCAGCCTTGCTGGTTCGTCCTCTTCTCTCTCTCTGATAGTGTCCCTGACATGTTGGTGCATAAGGATTTCCAGTACCACATTCATCATCTTGGCCCTCCATGTTTCTGGACCCCCATGTGGCTCCAGATTTTCCCAATCGATCTCCTCTGTTGCTCTCTTCATATTCCTCTCTTTGCCTCCTGCAGTTATGTGGTGGGTTATACATCACTGCAATGGCTACCTTATGTTCCACAGACTGAATTGTACCTACTATGTAGTCCCTTTCACTAATCGTGTCCATGCCTTCCATTTCCTCAAATCTCCATTGGTTCCTTACGAGCAGTGCAACCCCTCCTCCCCCTCTACTCCTTCTATCTTTCCTCAGGATCTGATATCCCGGTGGAAAGATTGCATCTGTTATTGCTTCAGTGAGTTTCGTTTCTGTGACTGCTATGATGTCTGGGGACTTCTCATTGATTCTTTCATTCCACTCCTCATATTTATTCGTTATTCCATCCGCGTTTGTGTACCAAACCTTCAACTTCGTTTCTAAAACTGTGGTCCTGGGGGAATATTGGGGTTGGAGTGGGAGCCCGGGCGGGGGCCTATGGGGAGTTGCGGTGGGGGTGGGGTTTGTGATGGGGGTGGGGGCAGAGTGCCCATAGGGGGTTGCTGTAGGGGTGGGGGTTGTTGTAGGGGTGGTTTTTTTGTAAGGGTGGGGGTTGCTGTAGGGGGTTTGTGATGGGGTGGGGACAGAAGGAACGGGGGTTGCTGTAGGGGTGGGGTTTGTGATGAGGGGGTGGGGACAGAAGGAACGGTGTGTGTGTGTCGGTTTAAATTGTTCAGTTGCCTTGGGGTTGTCGTGGTTGGAGTCCTTCTGCTGGTGTTTCTGGAGGGTGTGTCTGCCCTTCTACCTGGGTCTGGGTTCCTCCACTCTTCTTTGTCATTTCCTCTCGTTCCTCCTTTCGTCTTTGTATCCTCTCTTTCAGCAACATCCTTTCCTCTTGTGTTCTGTCCTGATCGCGGTACACACTCTGGTACTCTCGATTCTCTCTCAGTCGTGCTTTCTCCTGCAGGATCATGGATCAAGCTGATTTTGCCTTGAAAATTTCTTTGAGAGGCCGCTTTCTTCCCCTTGTAAACCACCCAATTCTCCGAAAATTTGTCACCTGGGTCATGTCACCTTCACCTATTGCTTTCATGATACCTTCAATCGTTTTTTCTCCTCCTGTTTTCTTTTATCATGGGTATCCCCCTCGACTTCCTGGAGCCCGTAGACAAAAATTGACCTCTCCCTTTCGTCCTTCCACTGTGTCTCCCATTGCATCCTCAGAGATGTTTTAGTTCCTTCCATTGAAGTAACCCTTCCTTCAGTCCCTTCCCTGGCTGAAGCTTTTATGCTCCGTGGTCTGTCCTTCCTGCTCATGTGTTCCTGGCCACTGCAGTTGATTAATTGCATGTCTGAATTGTCATTTTTTTTCTTTAAGCTGTTTCAGGTTATGCAGTTCATCTTCTAAGCACTGTATCTTAGCTTCTGCTGTTTTGGCTTGTAGCTCTCACTTTCTGCTCTCTGCAGCTATCCTCTCCTCCATTTTTGTGCTAAGCTCTAATAGCTTCCTTCCCCACTCTTCCTCCCTTTTAGTGAGCTCTGCCTCCCAAGCTACCCTCCCAGGCTCATCCACCAGACCCCTTGTTGTCATCCCTCTTCTTGGATAGCCCATTTTACCACAGAACGAATCCTATGTATTTTCAGAGTGAGTGCGTGTATGTGTGTGAGAGAGTGAGAAAGAGAGAGAGAGGAGAGAGGGAGAGAGAGAGAGAGAGAGAGAGAGAGAGAGAGAGAAGAGAGAAATTTTATATCATGGGAGTGAGTGTGAGTGTGGGTGAGAGAGTGTGAGTGTGAGAGATAGGGATAGAGAGTGGGAGGCAGAGGGGAGAGAGATTGGGGAGGGTTAGTGGGTACAAGGGGAGGAAGGGAAGTGCGGGAAAACCAAGGGGGAGGGGAAGGGAAGTGTGGGGAAAAGAAAGGGGGAGGGAAGGAGTGAGAAGAGAGGGGTAGGAGGAAGAGAAGGAAGATGAAGAAGGGAAAGTGGAGAGAGTTTGTGATATAGTGTGAGTGTGTGAGTGAGTGTGAGAGTGAGAGTGTAAGAGAGAGTACGAGAGAGTGTGGTAGAGAGAGGTAGAGTGAGGCAGGTAGGAGAGAGGTAGAGTGAGGGCGAGTGTGTGGAGGAAGAGGAGGCTTATGTATTTTTAGTGAGTGGGTGTGAGTGGAAGGTGGAGTGGGAGGAGGAGGGGAAGAGAGGTGGTAGAAGTACCGGGGTGTATGGAGAGGGGAAAGGGTAGGGGAGAGGGGGCAATGGGGAGGAGAAGATTAGGGGTGTACAAGTAGAGAGGGGAGAGGAGCTGCTGGTTATGCGTGGGGAGAGGAGGGGAGAGAGGTGGTAGAAGTACCCGGGGTTCTGGGAGAGAGGGAAAAGGGTAGGGGAGATGGATGGAAGGTGAGGAGGAAGAGAGAGTGGGAGGGAAGGAGGGGGAGAGAGGTGAGGATGAAGTGAGAGAGGAAGAGAGGGGAAGAGAGGTTGAGAGAGAGGGGAGAGAGGGGAGAGAGAGAGGGAGCGAGAGAGGAGAGAGAGAGAGGAAGGAGAAGAGAGAGGAAGGGAGAGAGAGGGAGGGGGGAGAGAGGAGAGGGGAGAGAGAGGGAGGAAGGGAGAGAGGGAAAGAAAGAGAGAGAGAGAGAGAGAGAGATGGAGAGAGAGAAGTGAAGGGGGAGGGGGAGAGGGACAGAGGGGGATAGAGTGGTGGTGTGAGGGAGTGGTAGGGCAAGGAGGAGGGAGAGAGGAGATATAAGGAGGAGAGAGAGATATAAATAGGAGATAGAGAGAGAGAGAGATGAGAGATAGAAAGTGGGAGAGATAGAACGAGGGATAGAGAAGAGGATGAAGAGGAGAAGAGGAGAAAGAAAGAAGAGGAGCTGCACTCGCATCATCACGGTCCAGAATGCTGGCCAAGCTCGTGATCTTTCTCTCCTTACGACCATAGATACTATTCCTATCACTATTGACAAACATCATTCTCTAAATTCTTGTAGTGGTACTGTCATTTTACCCCACACCATTGTCCAATGGAATTTCCAGACATGTGGTGATGACATTCTGGAGCAGCTCGATCTCCAAGACCTCCCTATCCTTAAAGTTGACACTTTTGTCCTCCCTGCCCGTAAGCGAAGATGCTATCCTTGCAATATAGCTCATTTAACATTTGACTGCCGAGACCTTCCGCCCTCGATCTATATTGCAGGTCACCGTTTACAAGTTTGAAAGGTGACCCCTACACCGCAACAGTGTAGAAACTGCTGGCGTTTTGGTCATCCAGCGAAATATTGCAGGTCCATGGCCGAATGCCCAGTCTGTGGTGCCGACGACCATGCCAGTCCTTCTTGTGATCTACCTCCCTCTTGCCTTAACTGTCGTGAGGCGCATCCATCTTACTCTCGCCATTGTCATGTTTACCTAAATGAGTGGGAAATCCATTGTCTCAAAGAGCCGGAAGGCTTCTCATATGCTATGGCCGTTTCACATCTACGCCTTCAAGGGAGACTTCCCCGTATTTCCTATTCTTGCATTGCTAAACGTCCCCCCACTTCTGGGGTACCAACTCCCGCGGCTTCCTCTACGGTCGCCCCATCCTCAGTCACCCCTGTCTCGAATTCTTTTGCTGTTTTTGGCTCCAAGGTCAATACCTCAGCATCCCATACTGTCCTCACCCCTTCCTCTACTCACTCGCACAGTTCTGTGTCTGCACGCCCTCGTCCAACACTTAATCCTCACAGCCCCTCTTCTTCTCATAAGTCCGGCAAAAAATCCCCATTGCCGGGTTCTTCCCCTCCGACTCGTTCTGTAATGTGTGTGGAGGTTCATCTTCCTCCTTGTTCAATATCTTCATCCCCTGTCCCCTCCCAAGTTTCTTCCTTGACTGCCCCCCCCCCAGGTCGCTTCCACTCCTGTCCCCTCCCAAGCCCCTTCGACAGTTTCCTCTTCCATCTCCTCTCCTTCTACTTTAGTACAGTATATAGTCTCCCTGATTGTTACTCACCCTCCTCCTTCTTCAGTCTCTAATGTGGTTCCACATTGTGCATCTTTGTCTTCCGAAATGCTGGAAGTTATTGCAGAATATATTACAGAGTCTGTACCATTGATGGACACCGCTCCACCTCTGGTTCCTCCTCCTCTCTCTTCTCCGTCTACACCCCTCCTTCCTTCACAGCGTCCTACTCCTTCTCTGCTTACAGGTCTTCCACTGCCTCCACACGTGGACTTTTCTAACCCTAGTCCATAGATTCCTCTAACTCCGACTTGTATCTTTCTCTTCATAAATCATGGCTTATTTGCAGTGGAATATCCGAGGCCTCAGGGGCAACCGGGGTGAGCTTCAGGTGTTGCTCTCCCAGTTTTTTCCTGTTGAAGTCTGTTTACAAGAACCCAAATTACACTCCGCTGTTATCCGTCCCATTTCGGGCTATGATTTATTATACACACACAACCCGCACATATAAAAAGAGAGGAGCTTACGACGACGTTTCGGTCCGACTTGGACCATTTACAAAGTCACACTAACACACATGACAGGTGGAAGGGGTATTTATAGGCAGGCAGACAGGGGAGGGCTCAAGAAAGTGGGGTAATAATGGAGGTAGTAGTGGAAGTGGTAGTAGTAGTAGTGGAGTCAGTCATATTCTAGGAAAGGACCACTGCAATGAAGCTGGCGGCCCGCATGGGTTAGGACAAGAACACAGAGGGGGGAAAGGGCAAATAAAATAAAGGACAAATACAAGGCAAAAGAAAAGAAAGAAAAGAAAACCCAGAGGAGAAAGAGGAGAAGGGGGAAGAGATAAAAAGGGAAGGAATCAGGTTAAGTCACGGGTGTTCTGAAGTTTGGAGCATTTAACAATGTAATGGGAGAGGAAAGCATCAACAGAGACAAAGCCAGGGCTAAGATTCATACAGGGAAAGTTGTGTATAAGGGAGGATTCAACCAGACGGTGACTGTGGAAGTTAGACGTAGGGTAGACAGTTTTAGCAGAAGACCAATCAATAGGATGACTGTGATCTCTGACATGACAGAAAAGAGCATTATTAGTGTCGGCAAGCCTAACACTATTTTTGTGCTCCCTAAGTCTGTCAGAAAGAGATCGGCCAGTTTCTCCGAAGAACTGAAGAGGACAGGAGGAGCAAGAAATAGAGTAGACACCAGGAGAATCTGTAGAGGGAGGGGAGGTATGAACTAGATTAGTGCGAAGACTGACTGACTCCACTACTACTACTACTACCACTTCCACTACTACCTCCATTATTACCCCACTTTATTGTGCCCTTCCCTGTCTGCCTGCCTATAAATACCCCTTCCACCTGTCCTGTGTGTTACTGTGACTTTGTAAATGGTCCAAGTCGGACCGAAACGTCGTCGTAAGCTCCTCTCTTTTTATATGTGCGGGTTGTGTGTGTATTGTTCCAGTCACGGTATTGTGCCTTTTTTTGTTATTTATGATTTATTATATTCATCGGATCCTTTTTCTGATGGAAACTTTAACGAAAGTGCTCTTCTTATACGCACTGGTATTCCTTAACCTCAGCTCTATGTTCATTCTTCTCTACATTACACTGCAGCCCGTATCTACTTGAATAAGTGGTATACACTCTGTTCTCTGTATCTATCCCAGATGTTGTTTTTTTGGTTTCTTCCTTGCCGCCACCCCTTCTGTTACTTTGCGATTTTAACGCACATCATTTTCTCTGGGGAGGGTCGCACTGTGACTCCCGTGGCGTTCAGTTGGAGGCATTTCTTCCTTCTCTCCCCCTCCATGTTTTAAATACATGTACTCCCACCCATTTTGATCCTCGAACTCATTATTTCTCTTGCATCGATCTCTCCATCTGCTCTTCCTCAACTGTCCTCGACTTCACCTGGTCTGTCCTCCCGGACTTACATGACAATGATCATTTTCCAATTATCCTTAAGTCCCCTTCATATTCTCCACCTCCTCGTAGCCCACGCTGGCAATTTGACAGGGCGAAATGGGATCTTTACGCACATCTTACTGCCTTTCATGAGGTTCCTTCCTCGTCCTCCATTGATGAGGTTTTACATCTCTTTTCGTCCTCTGTCTTAACCGCAGCTTCACATTCTATCCCCCAAACCTCGGGCAAGCATTCTCAGAAGTGTGTGCCTTGGTGGTCTCCAGCTTGTGCTCGGGCAGTACGTTTGAAATGCGCTGCGTGGGGCAGGTATCGATATAACAGAACCACAGAGAATCTTCTTGATT
Organism: Cherax destructor; assembly: GCA_009830355.1. Lineage (NCBI taxonomy): Eukaryota > Metazoa > Arthropoda > Malacostraca > Decapoda > Parastacidae > Cherax > Cherax destructor. The sequence goes on along the minus strand of WNWK01006255.1, from coordinate 54,313 downwards.
TTAAGCAGAGGAGAGCAATTGCTCACCGTGTCATACGTGACGCTAAACGCACTTGCTGGCGAGATTACGTTTCTACTGTCTCTTCGGCTTCCTGGATGAGTGCAGTCTGGAAGAAAGTGCGGAAATTGAGTAGTAAATTCTCCCCCGACCCGGCTCCTGTTCTTCAGGTTGCTGGTGTCGATATAGCACACCCTCTTGTCGTTGCCACTGAAATTGGTAATCATCTGGTCCGCATTTCTCAAGGGCTCCATCTATGCCCCGCGTTCCTTTCTTCTAAGTCTGCCAGCGAGTTAAAGCCTCTGAGGCAATCTACCATTTTTCCTTAAGGCCTTCTTAACTGAAAGACATTTCCGTGTCCGAGTTAGTAATGAGCTTTCCTCCGAGTTTGTTCAAGCTGAAGGTGTCCCTCAGGGATGTGTTCTGAGCACAACACTCTTTCTCCTTGCTATAAATAATCTGCCATCTGTTCTCCCATCCAAAATTTGGTCATCACTTTATGTGGATGACTTTACTATAGCTTGTGCGGGTGCTGACTGTCACCTCATTGCAGTTTCCCTCCAGCATGCAATCAACCGGGTTTCCGATTGGGCCACCACTCACGGGTTTAAATTTTCTAGTAGTAAAACTCATCAAATTACGTTTACTAGACGTTCAGTGTTCTCTGATCATCCATTGTACCTATACGGCTCACGTATCCCAGAACGTGATACAGTCAGGTTTCTCGGCCTCCTGTTTGACCGTCGATTGTCCTGGAAACCTCACATTACCTCTCTGAAGGCAACTTGTCATAGCCGGCTGAACCTCCTTAAAACCCTAGCACATCTTTCATGGGGGCTGATCGTAGAACTTTCCTACGCCTGCATTCAGCCCTAATTTTATCGAAACTCTATTATGGTGATCTGATATATTCGACGGCCTCCCCTGCTACTCTTTCCAGCCTTAATCCCATCCATCACCAGGGATTGCGTTTATGCCTTGGTGCTTTTCGTTCTTCCTCGGTTGAGAGCCTCTATGTAGAAGCGAACATTCCATCCTTGTCCGATCATTGTGATGCACATTGCCTTCGCTATTATGTTCGCTCTCATGACCTCCACAATCCTTCCATGTATAGGATTGTCACAGATGTTAGTAGATGCTCTTTATTTGTTCGTCGCCCCTGTTTAATTCATCCCTTTTCTCTTCGTCTACATTCACTCTTGTCTTCCCTTCAGCTACCACCTTTCTATGTTCATGTGGCATCTCCCTTTCCCCTACCCCCTTGGGAAGTTCCTGCTGTCCGTGTCTGTTCTTTTCCTCTGCCTTGCGCGAAAGCCCAACTACCTACGGCGGCTTCTCGCTTTTTTTTCTAGACCACTTCCGTTCTCATTCCCATGCCATCGCAGTGTACACCGATGGTTCAAAGTCATCAGACGGCATCGGATTCGCAGCAGTGTTTCTGGACAGCGTCGTGCAAGGGCATTTATTACCCTCGGCTAGCATATTTACGGCTGAATTGTATGCCATTCTTGTGGCACTTATCCGTATTGCATCTATGTCTGTGTCACCATTTGTGGTCGTTTCAGACTCCCTTAGTGTTTTACAGGCTATCCGAAAATTTGATACACCTCACTCCCTAGTTCTTCGTATCCAACTGTGGTTGCATCGTATCTCTAGCAAACACAAGGATATTGTTTTTTGTTGGGTCCCTGGTCATGTTGACGTACAGGGCAATGAACAGGCAGACACTGCTGCGCGGTCAGCAGTACATGACCTTCCAGTTTCAAATAGAGGTGTTCCATTCACGGACTATTTTGCGGTCATTGCTACCCACCTTCGCACCCGTTGGCAACAACGCTGGTCTGACCTGCTAAATAGCAAACTTCATTCTATTAAACCAAGTATAGGTTTCTGGCCTTCTTGTCACCAATGTCGAGGTTGGGAGACTACACTCTCCCGTCTTCGCATTGGCCACACTCGTCTTACTCACGGGTATCTCATGGAGAGGCTCCCTGTCCCTCTCTGTGAGCATTGTCAGGTTCCAGTGTCTGTTCGCCATATTCTGTTGGACTGCCCACTCTTTAAACGAGCACGCAGAATTTACCTCCAACGGCGTCTTTGCTCTGCGGCCCTTTCTTTACCTTCCCTTCTTGCCGATGGGCCCTCCTTTAATCCTGACTCTGTCATTGACTTTTTGACAGCAACTGACTACACAAACTCTGACGTTTATGCCTCTAGAACTCCCCTCAGTCCCTTCTACGTCAATCTCTTGCTATCCTCTATCCCTGCACTATCCACTACCCTGCTGCACTCCATACCCTACTAATCATCCCTCTCCCTCTTACAATCCATTCTCTCTGCATCCTGCCCTACCCTGCAGTGCTGTATGACCCCTGTGGTTTAGCGCTTCGTTTGATTATAATAATAATAATCTGATCCACTATGAGGCCTGGTCACAGACCGGGCCGCGGAGGCGTTGACCCCAAAAACCCTCTCCAGGTATACAAGACTGAAAAGATTCTTTGATGGTACAAAGATAATATAAAATTCCTAAGGTTTTTAATCGCTGGTTGCCCTGATGAGTCTTTTACCTACATATTTATACTTTACATATTTTTGTTATATAAAACAGTAATTGTGAAATGTGGATAGTATTAAAGTTGGGCATTAACACATTATTTAATTGGCCTTTGGGTGAACTTACCTATAGTAGCATCTGGTGGTGGAGTCGTGTTTGTATATCCAATGGCCTGATAAAAATTGTAGTTATCGTGTGGAACACAAGTGATAGTTTCATGGGCCATCTCACACGCTGTTTGAGACCCACCAGGAGTTCCAAACCCAAACCCAATACACCTCGTATCTGAAACACTTCAACTCGTGAAACATGTAGTCAAAGACTTATAAAACAAAGCAGCCTTGGAACACAAGTTTGTTGACTCACCAGTGTTTCAGACTGCTGTGTTTCAGACTGGTGTCGTCAAACTTCATTCTAAGGGAAGGGGGGGCTCCTGTAAGGAAAGGGAGCTATTATCCCCATTTCCATACAGAAAATTCATTTGGTAACTACAAATACTAGGTTACGGAACAAAAATCAAGTGCGAAAGTACGAATTGTAGTTAAATTGTTTTCTACAAATATTAATTAGTGCTCCAGAGAATCATGAAAAAACTTTAATTAATAGAAATCATATTATGTTTGAGAATATTATGATATATTTATTTTTGACGAACGTTTGAAAGTACTTAAGCAATAATCCAAATATTACAATTAGTTGTTAAGTAACGTACGAGGAATATTAGACAAATGTCAATAAAAGAGCAATGACTATGAAACATATGATTAATTAAAGTCCAGTCGTAATTAACAATGAAATTTGTTCGAAAATCCCTACTAATATTGTCTTAAAGAATTAATTATTTATATGATTCTTAGGAATTGATTCCTTTCATAGACTTTAGCAAATGAAGACTTTATTACACTTATGGAAATCTGATGTTGCGGGGAAATTTGGAAACAATAAATACAACTAATGAAAGCAATTATAATTAAAGAATACAAGAATACAAGTTGGTATATAAAATCCCCATTAGTTGAATCACGAAATTTGAAATATATGTGAAGGAATCACCTTAAAGCACTAACAATAAGCAATTAATTAATAATAATAATCCTTACTTATCCTTACGTAAACAATTAAAACTTTGCATTATTTTAGAATTCATAAATTTCAGTGTCTTTATTTGGCAATTATTAACTTAAGCAGATTAAAGTAGAATAACATGACTGACTCTATGTGAAACACCTGTACACCAGTGTTTCAGTGAGTGAAACACTGGTGTGTTGCGATGACCCCAGAGAGTGTTGTGATCACCCTATCAACACTCGATCTGAAGAGGCATTCTTTAGATTTTAGATGGGAAGCTGTTTAATTAAATTGACAAATTGCAGTTGTGAAAGTTTGAAGCCGAGCAGAAAATGCATTCTCCAGTAATTTATCTGACTCCAAAGATTCCATTTTAATATCAGTTTCAGAAAATTTCTCATCTTCGACTATCAAAAACACCGCCAGTAAGAGACACCACGGGGTTCAGTTCCCTGCAGGGGTGTACATAATTACTTGCGACAATTGCAATCAATTATACGTGTGCGAGACATCCAGAGACATCCAAACACGTATTTCAGAACACCAATACGCAGGGAGAACGGACGACTTCAGGAATGCCTGTGTTCTACACTGAAATTTCCTAAAGAGACGCAAGACTCATCTCCAGGGGAGAAGACACAGTGTCGCAGGATCTTGGGATCATCACTCATCTGTATATCAAGCAATTTCCGCCAGAACAACGGCTTTTACAGCATAGCTGAACCCCTGGCCAGGAAACTTCTTCATTGTTATCCAACATACCAATATACTTACTCGTCCATCCCGTGAAGATCCGTGTCATATCCAACACTCTCCACCTGACTCTCCACTCTATACTATTACCATGTAATCTTTGTCTAGGTAGACCTGTTTGTGACTTGATAAAGCCCAGTGGGCGAAATGTAGTCAATGAACGATCGCATTAAACTTAAAATTAAACCATGTTTTAGTCATTACAACAATAACAAAGTTTCCCACACATGAAACTATTTGTGATTCATTACTTTAGTTATTTCTAGAAAATGACTATTTGTAAAATAAATGCTAATTACCATTTTGTTCTGTATTATCTCCCTGCAATATTTTCCTTGCTGTTATTATATTTTCCCACTGTCTTCCATGGTATTACCCAAGAGTTTTCTTTTATTCCCATGATTTTTTTTATTTCTGCAATATTTACTAAACTTCTTCCTTTACCCACAAGCACCCATACCTGTACATATTTCTAGTTTAAAGCCATAAACAGCCACCTACCCTGAACTAATTAATGCTTCTATTCCTGCCCTAGATAAGTGCACACCATCTCTACCATGCATGTCATTCCTGCCACAAAGTGAGTCCCAAATTCAACGAATGTTGCTGCAAGATCCTCCTAACAGTGCTTGTCCAGCCAACAGTTAACATGAGTAGTTCTAAACAGTTATTCCTTTACAACACATCTCTGTGGCAAGATGACACAATTATCAGGTATTCCTTTATAACACATCTCTGTGGCAAGATGACACAATTATCAGGTATTCCTTTATAACACATCTCTGTGGCAAGATGACACAATTATCAGGGATAAAATACCTCACATGGTAAGGGAAAATGCCACTTGTCTAGATTAAATTTACTAGACTTCATCAAAGCTATGAAATATTCTTTTTACAGGATACTGAGTAGATTTAAGCTGTTATTAGGGCCAAATATTTCATCTAGTAAAAACAGTTTTCTTAATTAGGAAAAAATGAAATTAAAAAAAGCAGTAAAGGGCCAAGAAATCGAGCATTACGTTTATTGCAAATAGCAGCACAGTAGGTGAGGGAGGGCACATTGACTGTCTTGAAGATGGTGCCACAGTTTTGGTTTGTCCAGTGCGATTGAAGATGGCAGGCGAGGTGACGGTGAGCGACGGTGAGACCAGTATCACCAGTATCACCAGAAGCACCAGTAGCACCAGTAGCACCAATAACTTCACTGACATCTTCAGATTGTTTGCTCCACCACACGTATGCAACCTGAACAAAGAAATAAATTCTGACTCAGTACACGTGGAAATTATGCATATTTTTCATACATCTAACACTCAGCACAAACATTGTCACATACACCTTTTCTGAAGCACATAACAAATATTTGGAAGCAGTGTATATTTACTCCATAAACTCATTATTAAGACACAGTAGCCAAGTATTTACAAAAACACACAACTTGCAATTTAACTTCATTTATGTAATTAAAACATCTTTATTAGGCGCTAAGGTATTCATGTTAAAATGATGTTTTGTTAATCATTGTTAAAAATCGACGTACATAGTAGTTCAAATACGTCAAAAAAAAATTTTGTCCCTCCAATCCAAAGCCACATTCAGGTCGAATTCGAAGCGTCTAAAAACAAGCAGTAGACGCAGCAGTAATGTCTAAAACAGCGGTTATGAGAATGTGTTGAAGTAAAGCTTGGTGCCACCAAAGGTATTTTATTAAGGAATAAATATAGTGAAGAACACGACTGATGAATATTCGATATTTGATGATGACTTAGTGGATTACTCATGCATGAAAACTTGACTCATTGATGGCGACTCTTATGAATAGGTCATTGATAACGACTCTTATGAATAGGTCATTGATGGCGACTTTTATGAATAGGTCATTGATGGCGACTTTGATGAATAACTCATTGATGGCGACTTTTATGAATAGGTCATTTACATCAAAGCTTAATCCACTGATTACGATGGATTAAGCACCCACTTTATCCCCGCCCTGAGGGGGGTGGATGGGGGGCCTTGATGCTGGTGAAGGGTTACGATCAAAGGAATTATAGCTTTTCTCTCTCCCCTTCTTCAGATCAAACCTGATTACCCGGATCACCTGCCATTCCTAAGGCGCTGTATGACACTGTACGTGTTTAGAGTTTCCAAATGAATGTTCAATTAATGTAAAATTAATCGAATGTGCAACTTAGGTAAAAATGTTCGGGCATCTTGAGATCTTAAAGAGGTGTCTCTTATATCCCATAACTACAGGACAATGACAGTAGTGGGATCACAGACATGTATCCTGTGTGTCACAATGTATCATGTGGGATCTAAGAAAGTTATCCCTTATATCGCATAACTCTTGGCCCGTGAACCTCCCTAACGCTGGGCCCGCATAACATATGGGATATAAGAGTATAACCTATATCACATAACTCTTGAGCCGTGATCCCAGAAAGGATATGCTCTGTATCTCATTACACCATTTCCGGGAAAACAAAGGGAACATGCAAATTTGAGCATCCAAAAAATGCTGCGACCTCCTTTCTAAGGGAGTGTGTCGGTCTACCTCTTGCAAATTCTTCCACCCTGAGATGTGTCATTCTTCAGTCCTCGAAAAACAATGTTACGATACCAACTGTCCCGCATACCACCTAAAAGGGACCAGGAGGTACACACCCCGTAAAACAAATCATAGTAGTTACAGTAGTTATGAAAACTTCACTCCAAGTGATTTTTTAGTGGTAGGAAACGAAGAAAGAAAATGGAAAGAGGTAACCAAAATAGTCCACCACCTTGGAGCCTTGTTGGACGAGGCACAGCCAGTGGCCCCTCCGGACTCACAACTATTGATGCCAACAACGAAATCCCCCCAACAAACATGCAACACAACCTCATTTATATTTGCTAATATACAGGGCCTTAAGCCATCCACCAACATCAAAATACCTTTCGTTAGTGGACTTCTAGAGGAGTCAAATGCACTGTTTGCAGCCTTCACAGAGACCCACGCAAAAGATTACTTTGACAGTGAAATATGGATACCTGGGTACAACCTTTTCAGATGCAACAGAAAGAACAGGCAACAAGGGCGGGTTGGCCTGTATGTCAAAGAGTCGCTCATTTGCTCTGAGATATTGAACGCCACAATTGATGTAGTTTAAGTTTTAACAATAAAAATCGAGAACCAAAACTTAGTCATTGTACTTATATAAAAGCCACCAGATGCAACTTCCCAACAGTTCAAGGAACAGCTAACAAAAATGGATTCCTGTCTGGAAAACCTTCCAGCCCCATCCCTAAACATCTTGCTGCTTGGTGACTCAATCTAAGACATACAAAATGGAAGAATATATCAAATAATGTTGTAGCAGAAATAATCCCTGGAGGCAGCTCAGATGAAAAGTCACACACACATGAGCTGCTGAATTTCTGCAACAAACACACCCTAAGTCAGCAGATAGTGGAGCCAACGAGACTATAGAACACACTAGACCTTATCTTCACAAATAATGAGAACATGGTATGAAACAACAATATAAAAAACAACTAATTCTGATCACAATCTAATCGAAGTCCAGACCTTTATGCACAGGGGTCCTGATCAGCAAAACGCATATAGCTATGAGGGTACCTTTACCAAATTCAACTTCAACAACAAGAACATCAACTGGGACCAGTTAAGCTATGTCCTAAATGAAACATGTTGGGAAGATATCTTAAATGACATGGACCCTAACCAGTGCCTTGAAAAGATCAACTACCTGATAGCTGAAGTATGTTCAAGGCATATTTCCCTAAGAAAAATGAAGAGAAAAAGTAAACTGGAGAGAGAGAGACGCTCCCTCTTCAGGAGAAGGCGAAGAATCATTGAGCTCCTCACGAATGCCAGATTATCTGAAACACGGAAAGAAGCGCCAACCAGGGAAGTGGAAAATATTGTGCTAAAGTTAAAGGACTCGTACAGGATCTAGGAGAGACAAGAGGAGCTAAAAACGATTAGTGAAATTGAAAGAAATTCGAAATATTTCTTTTCATATGCCAAAAACAAGGGCCCCTGCTCAGACAAGACGGATCCTACACAGATGATAACAAAGAAATGAGTGAGATACTGAAATCTCAATATGACTCTGTGTTCAGTGAGCCACTAATCAGTCTAAAGATAGACAATCCAAACAATTTTTTCATGAATGAGCCTCAAAACCCTGTCAATGTATTTCAAATTTCTGACATAACCCTAACTACACTAGACTTTGAGAAAGCCATCGTTGACATGCCCATGCACTCAGCCCCAGGCCCAGACTCGTGGAACTCTGTGTTCATTAAGAATTGCAAGAAACCCCTCTCATGGGCCCTAAGTATGCTATGGAGAAGGAGCATAGACACAGGCGAGATTCCACAGTCACTGAAAACAACGGATACAGCCCCACTCCATAAAGGTGGCAACAAAGCAGTAGCTAAGAACTATAGACCAATAGCTTTAACGTCCCATATCATAAAAATCTTTGAAAAAGTTCTAAGAAGAAGGATAGCAAACCACTTGGACTCCCGAAAATTGCACAACCCAGGGCAACATGGTCTCAGAGCAGGTCGCTCCTGCCTCTCGCAACTGCTAGAAAACTATGATATGGTCTTAGATGCACTAGAAAACAAACAGAATGCAGATGTAGTATACACGGATTTTGTAAAAGCCTTTGACAAGTGCGATCATTGTGTCATAGCACACAAAATGCGTGCTAAAGGGATAACTGGCAAAGTAGGCAGATGGATCTTCAATTGTCTAAACAATCAAACACAAAGAATAGTGGTAAACAGAGTTAAATCGGAAGCTGCCATAGTGAAGAGCTCTGTTCCACAAGGCACAGTACTCGCACCTATCCTGTTCCTCATTCTCATATCAGACATAGACAGAGATGTAAACCACAGCACTGTATCATCTTTTGCAGATGATACTAGGATCAGCATGAGAGTGTCATCCATTGAGGACACGGCAAATCTCCAAGAAGATATAAACCAAGTTTTCCAATGGGCAACAGAGAACAATATGATGTTCAATGAAGACAAATTCCAACTACTCCGTTATGGAAAACTGGAGGAAATAATAACTAGGACTGAGTATATTACAAACTCTAATCATTCAATAGAGCGGAAAAGTAATGTGAAGGACCTGGGAGTGGTAATGTTCGAAGACCGCACCTTCAAGGACCACAACAATGCCACTATCACATCTGCTAGGAAACTGATAGGATGGATAATGAGAACATTCAAGACAAGAGATGATGATCCTTTTTAAATCACTTGTTCTCTCTAGGCTAGAATACTGCTGTACATTAACATCCCCATTCAAGGCAGGTGAAATTGCAGATCTAGAGAATGTACAGAGAACCTTTACTGCACGTATAAGTTCCATCAAACACCTTAACTACTGGGAACGCCTGGAAGCACTAGACTTATATTCACTGGAGCGCAGGGGAGAGAGATATATCATAATCTACACCTGGAAGATTCTGGAGGGACTAGTCCCTAATATGCATACAGAAATCACTCCATACGAAAGCAAAAAACTTGGCAGGCGATGTAATGTAACATACCCCCAGTGAAAAGTAGGGACGCCACTGGTACACTAAGATAAAACACAATGAATCTCCGGGTCCCAAGACTGTTCAACAGCCTCCCACCAGCCATCAGGGGAATTACCAATAGACCTCTGGTTGTATTCAAGAGGGAGCTGGACAGATACCTAAAGTCAGTGCCAGATCAGCCGGGCTGTGGTTCGTACGTTGGACTACGTGCAGCCAGCAGAAACAGCCTAGTTGATCAGGCCCTGATCCACCAGGAGGCCTGGTCATGGACCGGGCCGCGGGGGCGTTGATCCTCGGAATACCCTCTAGGTAGACTCCAGGCAGGCAGGTATCCCTTGTAGGACCCAAGAGAGGAATTCCCTGTATACCATTTGCCAGGTCCTATACCCTGCAGTGTCTTGGAGGTATCTTATGTATCCCATAACGTCAGACCAGTGTCTCACTTGGGATCTCAGAGAGATATCCCCTGCATCCCATAGCACCAGTCATTTGGGTCAGTGCGTCCTCTCGTGACCTCCTCTTGTGTACTGGATTTTTTTACCGTTCTGCTAAACAGTAACGGTTAGTGTAAAATGCTAATGAGGGCTCTGTAAAGTATGGCAGTGTTGTCACAGCGCATGCCTGAGTTGGCACAGATGGTGGCAAGCGGTGGTCCTCTTAAAAATGGTGCGAAAAGCCACCTACAGCCTCTAGACCTTATTGTGATATAAATGTCTTGGAGTAATGTTCCTGAACGAGTCAGTTTTAGAATCAGGTTTAGATTTGAGCGCTCTGTGTCATCACCAGGCGATGAAGCCACCTGTCATTACCCCTGCCAAGCCTGCCACCCTGCTCATCACCGTGAGACAAGGGTCCGGCCTTGTCTTCTGTATATACAATACTTGTTTATATCCACACACCGTTCAGTGACATAGAGGCGAAGGTAGGACTGAATGAGAAGTCAGCCATGCCATCGTATGGTGACCATGCAGCGTGTACTAAACCGTGACTTTAACCGGGATTGCCACCAGTCATCTACATCTACACAAATATCCCACACAAAGAAAAAATATGCTTATGACGACGTTTCGGTCCGACTTGGACCATTAACTAGTCACACATACGAAGTTTCAGGTAGGCTTACTAGGACAGGTCCTGGCCCGCGTCTTCTCCGTATGGTGACCCGGAAATGGCTCCTGAAGGAGTATCGGTATTTGTACAAGCGATGTACCGTTTAGAGCCCTATGGCGGGGGCAGCCCTCTGACAAAGGCACGGTAAGTGTTCCTCAGTACAAGTGGTGTAGCAGTGAGCTACTATCATCGTCGGTGCCCTGTAGCTGAGGTATAACACATCTTGGGTTGAAGTGGTGTCAGGGTCGGTGTTCTCGATGCAACGAGGCTTTCATCTCTCAAAAGCTCTGCTCGATCTTAGTCATTCCTTGCACTTAGGCAGCACTCCAAGTGCCAGAGCGACTCTGGAGATTCTCTGGATGTGTGTTGAACACCTGACGACTGAGAGAAGGTAAAGGAGCCCAAATAAACAGAGAGGAGGGCAGGGATGGAAGAAAAAGAGAGTAAAATAAAACGAAGGAAGTGGAAAAATTAGTGGTAGAGGTAGTGATAGTAGTGGAAGTACTAGTACTAGTAGTAATTGAAGATGTAATAGGTACTGGGAATAGTGGTAGTGGCACAATAGTCAGTGGAGTGAAGTGAGGCAATAGTTGTAGAATTTCTAATACTACTACTATTGCCTCACTTCACTCCACTGACTATTGTGCCACTACCACTATTCCCAGTACCCAGTAGTAGTAGTAGAAGAAGAAGAAGTAGTAGTTGAGGAAGTCTAAAGCCAAGAAAAAGGACCGCTGCGTAAGAGCTAACTGGCACAACTCAAGGACAGAACACACCAAGACTGAAGAAAGGAAATGCAAAGAATGTATAGGCAAGAAGACGAGGTAAGAAGACGAGGTAAGAAGACGAGGTAAGAAGACGAGGTAAGGAGAGAAAATAAAGATATAGTCAAGTCACAAGTGTTCTGAAGTTTGGAGCACTTGACAATGTAAGGAGAAAGGAAGACATCTACAGTGACAAAGCCAGAAATATGATTCATATTAGGAAACTTGTGTATAAGGAATGCTTCAACAAGATGGTGTCTGTGAAGGCTAGAAAAAGGGTAAAACGTTTTGGCAGAGGACCAGTTAATAGGATGACTGTGATCTGTAACATGACAGAAAATAGCGTTGTTGGTATCGGCTAGTCTAATACATCTTTTGTGTTCTTTAATTAAAGTCTGTCGGGAAAAAAGGAGCCACTTTCTCCAAAGTATTAGAGAGAACAAGAGGAGCAGTAAATATAGTAGACCCCGGAAGCATCAATAGTAGGAGGAGAGGTACGATCTAGATTACAGTGAACGGTGTTAGTTCGACGATAATTAAGTTTGATGTGTAAGGAAGGGAGAGACAGGAAATATAGGGAAGACAAAGAACAGGAGATTTCACAAGAGTAGAGAGTTTGGGAGAGAAGAAAGTTGGTTTAGTACGTGAGAAGACAGAGTTTATTAAATCGGAATGGTATCCAAGACGAGACGACGAACTGTGAAGAGTAGAAATTTCCGAGTAAAGGAAGTGAAGTTGACAATGCGGAAGGCACGGAGAAAGAGAGAACTAAGAACACTTGACATAGGGAACATGGTAAGAAAAGTAGTGAATGAACCTGCTACTGTACCTAGGCCTGCAATAAACGGAAAAAGAAAAGTCTGTAGTCTAGCGATGGACATGAACAAGGAGAGGAAACAAAGAGTTAGGGTCCCTTTCACCTTGAAAATGATGGATGGAGAAAAATTGTTAACTGCATCGAGGAATGACTGGAAGAGGCTAGAGTCATATGGCCAAAGAGCAAAGATATCATTTATATTGCGGAGCCAGAGAAGGTCGCACACCTATAGTAGGAAGTAGACAATTACGAAGTATTCCATATAAGGTTAGTAAGATCAGGGCATAGAGGAGCCATGCACACTGAAGCTTTGAGAATAAAATTTACCTTGAAAGGAAAAAGAGTTAGAGTCTACATAATGGTGAATAAGATCAAAAAGACATCAGTAGTACTGGAGATGAAGTGAACCTTCATTGGTCGTCTCTCTAATAAAATTGAGAACGTCATCAAGGGGTAGATCAGGAAGAGGGAATCAGCGTAAGACTTAGCATCTTACAGGTGGAAGAGGACGAACACATTCGATGAAGTCTGAGAAAGTGTTCTTATTCTCTTTCTCAACGCCCTTCACTTGTCACCCTCAGTTCCTTGACTCGAAATTTACCTCATCACAATTCGTTCTTCGTCTTGTCTACTCTACCGATACACAGACGCAGATTCTCTATTTCTGTGGAATCTGTTCTTCCTGCCTATATTTCCAGTCTCATCACAGAAGTTATAACATTTCATATATTATAATACTCATGTAGCTCAAGTGTCCATTAAATATGAAGACACAATATAAAAATATAGGTCTGTTATTACCACTTAAAACATTGGTCATAAGTGGGTAGCAGTTCAGAAAACACTTCATTCATCGTTTCTACGTAAATGTGGATAAGTACTGAAATTTACCTACCTGTAGGCTTCGCATGATGTCTCTGAAACGTGGCTGTTTGGACACTTGCATTTAAATTATTGAATGTTGAAAATAAGTCTAAGAGTAAAATATTGCTACCTGCAACAATTTGACTGTATAATGTTTGTAGAATTACGACAACTTGTTAGATAAGTGACATGCGAATTAATGCGACATTTTTGTGGCAACGTTGCTCTCAAGACTTTGTCAAGCCGTTATAAACAATCTGGACACAGCGTATATATAGGTATTAGAGGTCTGTTATGGAGTACTGGTTGCGATAACAACTCTAGAATTAACTTCCTGGAGTACACTGGAGAGCAACTGGCTGGGAACCATCAGACCCGCTCATCAAAAGCATTCAGGCGACTCTCACCGCATCACCTCTCTATCCGAAACAAGAACTGTTTGAACATAGCTTCCATCTTCACTAGGTATAGACAAGTATTGACGTTCTCGGTCTTAAGATCAGTCACGACCTTAATCTGAGAATGTCTTTAAGAATATAGTCTCATAGAATTCATATCAAGTGCCGAGTATATATAATATATATATATATATATATATATATATATATATATATATATATATATATATATATAATATATATATATATAAATATATTTATATATATATATATATATATATATATATATATATATATATATATATATATATATATATATATATATATATATATATATATATATATATTATATATACTCGGCAACTTGTATATGAAATTCTATGAGACTATATTCTTAAAGACATTCTCAGATTAAGGTCGTGACTGATCTTAAGACCGAGAACGTCAATAGCTTGTGTCGTAGGTACCTTAGTGAAGATGGAAGCTATGTTCAAACTTCTTAGTTTCTTGTTTCGATAGAGAGGTGTGATGCGGTTGAGGAGGTCGCCTGAATGCTTTTGATGAGCGGGTCTGATGGTCCCAGCCAGTTTTGCTCTCCAGTACTCCAGGAAGTTAATTCTAGAGTTGTTATCGCAACCAGTACTCCATAACAGACCTCTAATACCTATATATAACGCTGTGTCCCAGTATTGTTTATACCGGCTTGACAAAGCTCTTGGAGAGCGAAACGTTGCCACAATAAATGTCGCATTAATTGCGCATGTGTCCTTTATCTAACAAGTTGTCGGTAATTCTACAAACATTATTACAGTCAAATTGTTGCAGGTAGCAATATTTTTACTCTTAGACTTATTTTCAACATTCAATAATTTAAATAGCCAAGAGTGTCCAAACAGCCTACGTTTCAGAGACATCATGCGAAGCCTACAAGGTAAGGTAAATTTCAGTACTTTATCCACATTTACGTAGAAACGATGAATGAAGTGTTTTTCTGAAACTGCTACCCACTTATGACCAATGTTTTTAAGTGGTAATAACAGACCTATATTTTTATATTGTGTCTTCATATTTTAATGGACACTTGAGCTACATGAGGTAATTATAATATATGAAATGTTATTAACTTCTGTGATGAGACTGGAAATATAGGCAGGAGAAGAACAGATTCCACAGAAATAGAGAATCTGCGTCTGTGTATCGGTAGAGTAGACAAGACGAGAGAACGAATTGTGATGAGAGTAAATTTCCGAGTCAAGGAACTGAGGGTGACAAG
Source organism: Cherax destructor (assembly GCA_009830355.1). Classification (NCBI taxonomy): domain Eukaryota; kingdom Metazoa; phylum Arthropoda; class Malacostraca; order Decapoda; family Parastacidae; genus Cherax; species Cherax destructor. The sequence continues at coordinate 39,140 of WNWK01006255.1, read as the reverse complement.
TGAAGAGGGCGTTGAGAAAGAGAGAAATAAGAACACTTTTCTCAAGACTTCATCGAATGTGTCGTCCTCTTCCCACCTGTAAGATGCTAAGTCTTTACGCTGATTCCTCTTCACTGATCTACCCCTTGATGACGTTCTCAATTTTATTAGAGAGACGACCAATGAAGGTTCACTTCATCTCCCAGTACTTACTGATGTCTTTTTGATCTTATTCACCATTATGTAGACTCTAACTCTTTTCCTTTCAAGGTAAATTTTATTCTCAAAGCTTCAGTGTTGCTATGGGCCTCTATGCCCTGATCTTACTAACCTTTATATGGAATACTTCGTAATTGTTCTACTTCCTACTATAGGTGTGCGACCTTCTCTCTGGCTCCGCAATATAAATGATATCTTTGCTCTTTGGCCATATGACTCTAGCCTCTTCCAGTCATTCCTCGATGCAGTTAACAATTTATATATATATATATATATATATATAAATATATATATATATATATATATTTATTATATATATATATATATATATATATATATATATATATATATATAAATATATATATAAATATATATGTATATATATATATATATATATATATATATATATATATATATATATATATATATATATATATATAATATATATATATATATATATATATATATATATATATAATATATATATATATATATATATATATATATATATATATATATATATATATATATATATATATATATATATATATATATATATATATATATATATATATATATATATATATATATATATATATATACTCGGCAACTTGTATATGAAATTCTATGAGACTATACTTCTTAAAGACATTCTCCCAGATAAAGCTAGTTGGTTCAGATACGAAGATGATGTTCTTTGCCTATGGCCTAGAGATCACAACATTGATGAGTTCCTACTCGGAACAAAAGTTGTCTGGGCAGCTAGTACTATGTTCTGAAACACCTCATATTGACAACCAATACAACCTACCTGACCCATAGTCAGTTCATCCCAATTTAGATCACACAGGTAATTTCTCAGTCTGACTTGCCATTGATTGTGTCACCAATCATTGAGCTTATTAAACTTTAAATTGTTGAGCCAAACTTTGTATTTAATGTCGAGTTTTACACTCAGAGGTTTGGTATGGCAAAGGGAAATCCTCTCTCAAGAGTCCTTAGCAACTTATAAATAAAATGTTTGGAAACAAGACTGTTTAACAGCATTCATCCTGAGTAAGCTAAATGGTACAGATATGTGGACAATGTTCAATGCTTAATGCAAAAAAATATAGATGTAAACCATTTCTTACTTGAATTGAATAGTCTAGCTTAGTCCATAAAGTTTACTGTTGAATTTGAACGTAATAACACATTGCAATTTATTAATGTTTTAATTATTAAGAAAGCCAAGCATGTAAGAAAAAGTAACTGGGTGAAGGTTTGGTGTATGTATGTACATTGCTCATCAAGAAACTCCCAACTCCAAATTTGGTATTCTCTTTAGGAAACATCCGATGATGATTCCTCTTTTGTTCTTAGTATCTTGTCAGGAATAGAAGTGTGGGAGATGGTTTTTGTTAGTAGGCTTCCTGTAAACTTGAAACCTTTGAGTGATATCTACTTTGTGAATAAGGACGTCGAGAAAAGTTAACTTGTCATTGGACTCTCCTTCAAGTGTAAACTGGGTAGCCAGTTCAGTTACGTTGAGCCTTCCATGAAGATTCCGTACATCAAAACGTTTTCGGAGTTATTATGAGGACGTCGTTCACATAACGTACCCTTGTGATCCTGGTGGAAGTTATTTTAATGCAGAGTTCAATGAGGTCTACGAAATCTCCAGGTGGGAGATTAAGGTCGTGACTGATCTTAAGACCGAGAACGTCAATAGCTTGTGTCGTAGGTACCTTAGTGAAGATGGAAGCTATGTTCAAACTTATATATATATATATATATATATATATATATATATATATATATATATATATATATATATATATATATATATATATATATATATTTATATATATAAGTAGGGGTAAAGTCCCTGTAGGGTCTCCTCACCTAGGTGTGAAATTTCACACATAGGTGTGAATTTTTTTTTTCTCTCGCCCCGAGCAGCCCCGCGCTGCACCTTCCCCTCAACACCGCCCACGCCCCCCGATTTTTTCCACATTTTTTTTCATTATATTTTTTTTTTCCAAATTATTTTTCAATATATATATATATTTTTTTCAAATTTTCCTTTTACCCCTCCATCTCTTTGGATCAAGTTTTGAGATCCCCCCTATGGGGGCAATATTATTTCCTCTCTTTAAGTAAATTGAACTAAGACTTGAGTTTTACCTACTTTGGAATTTCATCAAATTCACTTCCATCTCCACAAAACCCCTGCTCTACTTCCTTGGATCAAGATCACCCACCCCATCTCCCGCCCACACCCTCTTGGTGGTCAGTGACGTCATCACCGGGGTCACCAACAAGTTCAATCAAGCATCTTACCCTTATTGCACTATATCATTCACTTATCTACCCGTATCTCACCTATGGAATCTGTGCATGGGGATCAACAACATTAAATCACCTTAGACCACTCATAACACAACAAAGGCCGCAGTCAGACTGATAACAAATTCCCACTCTAGACAGCATACTCCACCAATATTCAAAGTCTAAAACTACTCACCGTAAAGAACATTCATACTTACTCCTGTGCCTACTACATATATAAAACTTTACACTCTAATATAAACCCTCCGCTCAAAATTCTCCTCACCAACTTTAATAGGACCCATGACCACAACACAAGACACAGATCACTTTTTGATAAACCCCGTGTTCATATCAACCTATGTAAAAATTCTATGCACATAAAGGGCCCCAGAATCTGGAATTCATTACCAGTAAATATTAAGATAATCTTGTCTGAAAATCAATTTAAGACTCAACTCAAAAACCACCTACTCACCCAAAACTAAATGATCATACTATAAACTACTTTGAAAAATGCTCATTATATCTTTCCTATACGATAATCTCATTTTTTAATAATATGTTACTATTATGTTACCCCCTACTCAATCAAAACTAAATACTCATATTATAAGTTAATGTCAAAAATGCTCAATGTTATTTTCCTTAAGATAATCTCAATTCCATATTACTATTCGAGAATCTAAACACCTGTAACAATCTAATATCATCATATAATAATTTAAACAGTAAAATTTCATCATATTGTAATTTTGAAAACAATTTTTAACTAGAATAAACTCAATAAATTTCTCTAATATTAAGTACAAAGTCTTTAAGTTACTAGATTAAGCTGCCAATAATGCCATGGCATGTCAGTGGCTCTCCTTGCACTCAATTTACATTGTAATTACCAATACCTATGTAATCTGCAATCTGCAATGAAATAAAATTTACTTTACTTTACATTATGTTAAAAGAATTAAAAGTGTGTGACGTCACTGACATAGGATATCACTAATACACATTAATTTCTCCTTCATTTATTTCCACACTTTCTGTACATATATTCCCCGTTTTCAGGTAACAGGCTAAAAAGATACATTTTTCTCGTTTTCATTATAAAAATTACTAAATCATCAGAAACTTTCTCAATATTGCTAATACATTAATTTTCAGTCGTTTTAATACCCACAACATATCACAATTTTACATACCACGATATTTTTTCTCGTTTTCATTAAAAAAAAATTAGTTCATCCACAACACCCACATATATTCCCCGTTGTTCAGGTAACAGGCTAAAAAGATACAATTTTTCTTGTTTTCGTCAAAAAAAGTATAATAACCAACAACATTTCTATAAGTTCCACTATGTTCAAATGTCCTTAGACGACTGACGAGGTACATTTTGTTATCTCTGAGATCACAGACCCACCCCAGCGCCTGAGGCCATGACCTCACCTGCTCTCTCTCTCTCTACCTCATACATACACACACACACACACACACACACACACACACTCCACCCCATTACCCCATCTCCCACCCTCAATTTTTTCCCCATTTTACTAATTCATCAAAAAGCCACATCCATCTCCACAGAACATGCACACATTTTATACACAATATAACCAAGAAATGCATTGGAACACCTCCAAAACACTCTTATACACCATTTGAATACCCCCAAAACATCATTGAATACTGTCAAATAACATTTATAACACCTCTAACTCATTCACCAAATTACATCTCATACACCAAACTACACTCGTCCCAAAATCACTCATCTCAAATTTTTCCAGTTTTATTAATTCATCCAAAAAAAAGATAATTTAGAACAAGATCATTTAACCTATGAATACTTTCACTAAGATCACATTTTTACACATTCACCCAAAACACCATTGAACACCACCAAAACACCATTGAACACCACCAAAACACCATTGAACACCACCAAAACACCTTTGAATACCCCGTACATCAACAATGAATGCTCCCAAATCATCGTTTGAATACCATCACACCCATCACACACACATACTTTTTTCAATAACTGTCAAGAAATATTCTCACATCCCTCAACATCTCAAAACCTCTCATACATCATTTGAATACCCTCAAAACATCATTGAATACTATCAAAACACCTTTGTATACTCCCAAAACACCATTTGAATAATACCATAACATATAACATTTTTACCTAACCCAACCTAGCATCATCTAACGTATCCAAAAAATAACATCTAACCTAACAACTTAACCTTCAAAACACTATCAAACACCACATTACCAAAAACTAAGACATGACACATTGCCAAAACTAATACAGACATACACCCTCCAACTAAGTCATGGATCATTATCAAAAAAAAAAACTAAGACACCTTCAACTAACACCTGAGACATCAACAAACCTATACAAGACATAATCACAACTAAGACATACACCTCCAACTAACACCCATTTTTATAAACATTCACACAAAACATTATAACCAACTTTATAAGATCATTAATCTCAATCCACTAAGATCACTCATCTCAATTTTTTCCCGTTTTACTAATTCATCCAAAAAAAGTAAAATCCATCTCCAAAGGACATTTTTCATATACATTCCCTCGTATCACCACCCGAGAACACTATTACTGAGATCACTCAGGACAAGATCGCTAAAACTATGAATACTTTTTACTATTAGAACATTTTCAAACAACATTGAAACATTTCCAAATTACATTGGAACATTTCCAGATTACTTTGAGCACATCCAAAAACAATATTAGAACACTCCCAGATTACTTTGAGCATATCCAAAACAATATTAGAACACTCTCAGATTACTTCCAAACAACATTAGAACACCTCCAAAACACTCCTATACATCATTTGAATACTCCCAAAACACCATTTGAATACTCCCGAAACAACATATAACATTTACCTAACAAAACATTATATACAAGATCATTATTACTATGAACCTAACTTTAACTTCAAATAACTCTAAAACATGACACATTGCCAAAACTAACACAGACATACACCCACCAACTAAGTCATGGAACATTACAAAAAACTAACACAATCACCACCAACTAAGACATATCATGAACACACCCAACTAAGACATAAGACATACACCTCACACTCTAATACAGCATTTGATCACCTTCAATACACTCTCATACAACATTTGAACACCTGAAAAATCACTATCAAACAATTTTGAATGCTCCCAAATCATCGTTTGAACACCATCACCCCCATCACACACATACTTTTCTCAATAACTGTTAAGAAATATTCTCACACCATCATCCCTCAACATCTCACTACAGAACACATTCAAAACCTCTCATACATCATTTGAATACCCTCAAAACATCATTGAATACTGTCAAAACACCTTTGTATACTCCCAAAAACACCATTTGAATAATACCATAACATATAACAATTTTACCTAACCCAACCTAACAACACCTAACCTAACCAAAAAATAACATCTAACCTAACTTAACCTTCAAAACACTATCAAACACCACATTACCAAAAAACTAAGACATGACACATTACCAAAACTAACACAGACATACACCCTTCAACTAAGTCATGGAACATTATCAAAAACTAAGACACCTTCAACTAACACCTGAGACATCAACAAACCTATACAAGACATATTCTCATCTAAGACATACACCTCCAACTAAGACATATCATAATCACAGTTTTATAAACATCCCCTCAAATCAATAATTTTTTTACCTAACCCAACCTAACATCACCTAACCTAACCAAAACATAACATCTAACCTAACATAACCTTCAAAACAGTCTCATACACCATTGATCACCTTCAACTAACACATGAGACATCAACAAACCTATACCTGGCATAATCACAACTAAGTCATACACTTCCAACTATGACATAAGACATACACCTCCAACTAAAAACATGACACATTGCCAAAAACTAACACAGTCACCACCAACCAACTAAGACATAACATAATCCCATTTTTTACAAAAATCTCCTCAAATCACTCAAAATCACCATTGAATACTCCCAAGATCTCATCAAACTTTCCCTCAAAACATTCCCTCAAAACACTCTAACCAAGATCACTACTCACCTCCAACTCAGATATAACATGAACACAAAAATACATGAACATAAACCTATCACAAAACACACTTTCAAAAAACACAACACCATTGACCACCAAAACACTCTTATACATCATTTGAATACTCCCAAAACACCATTTGAATACTCCGGAAACAATATATAACATTAACCTAACCTAACCTATCAACATCTAACCTAACCAAAAAATAACATCTAATCTAACAACTTAACCTTCAAAAACACTATCAAACACCACAAATAACCTAACCTAACCTAACTTATCCTTCAAATCACTCATTCTCCATTTGATCACCTTCAACTAACACATGAGACATCAACAAACCTATGCATGGCATAATCACAACTAATACATACGCCTCCAACTAAGACATATCATAATCACTAAGACATATTCACCAATCTTATACCTGACATGAGCCATATCCAACATCTAAGACAAATAAAAAATCTAACTCATATACGCAATATAATATATAACTGCAAAATACCATGTCACGATCACCACCAACTAAGACATATCATGAACACACCCAACTAAGACATAACATAATCACATTTTTATAAACACCCTCTCAAATCATTATAACCAACATTATATGATGACAAACCATTATCTAAGATCACTAGTCTCAATCCAGTAAGATCACTCATCTCAATTTTTTCCAGTTTTACTAATTCATCCAAAAAAACTCAAATCCATCCACACAGAACATTTTTCATATACATTCCCTCGTATCACCAACCGAGAACACTATTACTGAGATCACTCAGGACAAGATTTAGTGGTTAGGATGGTGAATGAGTAGTGTTTATAGATTGTGGCTCTCATGTTATAAGTGTACATGACTTAGTGATCTTGGTGTAATACTCATGAAATTTGTGTAAAATTTTGTCATCATATGTCTTATGTTTATGTTTTCATATGACTTAAGTGATTGTAAGTCAATTTTTTATGTGATCAAGTGTTAGTTTTCTATTTTTGGTAGATAGTGTACTATGTATGACTCATGTCTAAAATTTGTTGTGATCATGACGTGTATAAGTTTGAGGTGCATGTTATAGTGATCATGTTATGGTATTTTTTGTGCTTATGTCTTATTTTGTTTATATATCATAGAACATTTTATTATGTCATAGATTTTTAATATGTTACATGTCTTAAATTTTTGTGATTATGTCGCATATTAGTTGGTGGTGTCTATCTTATTTTTGTGTACATCTTAGATTTTTTTATTATGTCTTAGATTTTATGGTTATCATGTCTTATGTCTTAAATATGTTGTGATAATGGTGTTTTTGTGTCTATGTCTTATTTTGTGTATATATCTTAGTTGGTGGTGTCTGTGTCTTAGATTTTTGACCTGTCTGATGGTTTAAATTTGTTTGTGGGTTCATGTTATGTCTTAGTTGGTGGATCTTAGAATAGTGTAGTTTGGTGTATGAGATGTAATTTGGTGAATGAGTTAGAGGTGTTATAAATGTTATTTGACAGTATTCAATGTCGTTTTCACAGTATTCAATGATGTTTTGGGGGTATTCAAATGATGTATAAGAGTGTTTTGGAGGTGTTCCAATGCATTTCTTGGTTATATTGTGTATAAAATGTGTGTATGTTCTGTGGAGATGGATGTGGCTTTTTGATGAATTAGTAAAACGGGGAAAAAATTGTGGGTGGGAGATGGGGTAATGGGGAGTGTGTGTGTGTACTCACCTAATTGTACTCACCTAATTGTGGTTGCAGGGGTCGAGACTCAGCTCCTGGCCCCGCCTCTTCGCTGTCTGCTACTGGGTCTCTGCTCTCCCTGCTCCATGAGCTTTATCATACCTTGTCTTAAAACTATGTATGGTTCCTGCCTCCACTATATCTTTCTCTAGTCCATTCCACTTCCTGACTACTCTGTGGCTGAAGAAATGTTTCCTTACATCCCTTTGACTCATCTGAGTCTTCAGCTTCCAGTTGTGTCCCCTTGTTTCTGTGTTCCCTCTCTGAAACAACCTGTCACTATCTACCTTGTCAATTCCCCGCAGTATTTTGTATGTCGTTATCATGTCTCCTCTGACCCTTCTTTCCTCCAGTGTTGTTAGTCCTATTTCCCTCAACCTTTCTTCACAAGACAGACCCCTGAGTTGTGGTACTAACCTTGTCGCAAACCTTTGCACTTTCTCTAGTTTCCTTACGTGCTTGTGTGTGTGTGTGTGTGTGTGTGTGTGTGTGTGTATGAGGTAGAGAGAGAGAGAGCAGGTGAGGTCATGGCCTCAGGCGCTGGGGTGGGTCTGTGATCTCAGAGATAACAAAATGTACCTCGTCAGTCGTCTAAGGACATTTGAACATAGTGGAACTTATAGAAATGTTGTTGGTTATTATACTTTTTTTGACGAAAACAAGAAAAATTGTATCTTTTTAGCCTGTTACCTGAAAAACGGGGAATAAATGTGGGTGTTGTGGATGAACTAATTTTTTTTTAATGAAAACGAGAAAAAAATATCGTGGTATGTAAAATTGTGATATGTTGTGGGTATTAAAACGACTGAAAATTAACGTATTAGCAATATTGAGAAAGTTTCTGATGATTTAGTAATTTTTATAATGAAAACGAGAAAAATGTATCTTTTTAGCCTGTTACCTGAAAACGGGGAATATATGTACAGAAAGTGTGTAAAATAAATGAAGGAGAAATTAATGTGTATTAGTGATATCCTATGTCAGTGACGTCACACACTTTTAATTCTTTTAACATAATGTAAAGTAAAGTAAAGTAAATTTTATTTCATTGCAGATTGCAGATTACATAGGTATTGGTAATTACAATGTAAATTGAGTGCAAGGAGAGCCACTGACATGCCATGGCATTAGGGGCAGCTTAATCTAGTAACTTAAAGACTTTGAACTTAATATTAGAGAAATTTATTGAGTTTATTCTAGTTAAAAATTGTTTTCAAAATTACAATATGATGAAATTTTACTGTTTAAATTATTATATGATGATATTAGATTGTTACAGGTGTTTAGATTCTCGAATGGTAATATGGAATTGAGATTATCTTAAGGAAAATAACATTGAGCATTTTTGACATTAACTTATAATATGAGTATTTAGTTTTGATTGAGTAGGGGGTAACATAATAGTAACATATTATTAAAAATTGAGATTATCGTAAAGGAAAGTAATAATGAGCATTTTTCAAAGTAGTTTATAGTATGATCATTTAGTTTTGGGTGAGTAGGTGGTTTTTGAGTTGAGTCTTAAATTGATTTTCAGACAAGATTATCTTAATATTTACTGGTAATGAATTCCAGATTCTGGGGCCCTTTATGTGCATAGAATTTTTACACATAGGTTGATATGAACACGGGGTTTATCAAAAAGTGATCTGTGTCTTGTGTTGTGGTCATGGGTCCTATTAAAGTTGGTGAGGAGAATTTTGAGCGGAGGGTTTATATTAGAGTGTAAAGTTTTATATATGTAGTAGGCACAGGAGTAAGTATGAATGTTCTTTACGGTGAGTAGTTTTAGACTTTTGAATATTGGTGGAGTATGCTGTCTAGAGTGGGAATTTGTTATCAGTCTGACTGCGGCCTTTTGTTGTGTTATGAGTGGTCTAAGGTGATTTAATGTTGTTGATCCCCATGCACAGATTCCATAGGTGAGATACGGGTAGATAAGTGAATGATATAGTGCAATAAGGGTAAGATGCTCGATTGAACTTGTTGGTGACCCCGGTGATGACGTCACTGACCACCAAGAGGGTGTGGGCGGGAGATGGGGTGGGTGATCTTGATCCAAGGAAGTAGAGCAGGGGTTTTGTGGAGATGGAAGTGAATTTGATGAAATTCCAAAGTAGGTAAAACTCAAGTCTTAGTTCAATTTACTTAAAGAGAGGAAATAATATTGCCCCCATAGGGGGGATCTCAAAACTTGATCCAAGGAGATGGAGGGGTAAAAGGAAAATTTGAAAAAAAAAAAAAAATATATATATATAGAAAAAAAAATTGAAAAAAAAATACTATATTGAAAAAAAAATGTGGAAAAAAAAATCGGGGTTGAGGGGAGGGTGCGGCGCGGGGCTGCTCGGGGAGAGAAAAAAAAAATCACACCTGGGTGTGAAATTTCACACCTAGGTGAGGAGACCCTACAGGAACTTTACCCACTACATATAAATATATATATATATACATGTATATATATATATTTTTTTTTTATTTTTTTTTATTAACACATCGGCCGATTCCCACCAAGGCAGGGTGGCCCGAAAAAGAAAAACTTTCATCATCATTCACTCCATCACTGTCTTGCCAGAAGGGTGCTTTACACTACAGTTATAAAACTGCAACATTAACACCCCTCCTTCAGAGTGCCGGCACTGTACTTCCCATCTCCAGAACTCAAGTCCGGCTTGCCGGTTTCCCTGAATCCCTTCATAAATGTTACTTTGCTCACACTCCAACAGCACGTCAAGTATTAAAAACCATATACCTCCATTCACTCCTATCAAATATGCTCACACATGCTTGCTGGAAGTCCAAGCCCCTCGCACACAAAACTTCCTTTACCCCCTCCCTCCAACCTTTCCTAGGCCAACCCCTACCCCGCCTTCCCTCCACTACAGATTTATACACTCTCGAAGTCACTCTGTCTCGTTCCATTCTCTCTACATGTTCAAACCACCTCAACAACCCCTCCTCAGCTCTCTGGACAATCGTTTTGGTAATCCCGCACCTCCTCCTAATTTCCAAACTCCGAATTCTCTGCATTATATTCACACCACACATTGACATAAGACATGACATCTCCACTGCCTCCAGCCTTCTCCTCGTTTCAACATTCATCACCCATGCTTCACACCCATATAAGAGCGTTGGTATAACTATACTCTCATACATTTCCTTCTTTACTTCCATGGACAAGGTTCTTTGTCTCCACAGACTCCGAAGTGCTCCACTCACCCTTTTCCCCTCATCAATTCTATGATTCACCTCATTCTTCATAGACCCATCCGCCGACATGTCCACTCCCAAATATCTGAATACATTCACCTCCTCCATACTCTCTCCCTCCAATCTGATATCCAATCTTTCGTCACCTATTCTTTTTGTTATCCTCATCACCTTACTCTTTCCTATATTCACTTTCAATTTTCTTCTTTTACACACCCTACCAAATTCATCCACCAACCTCTGCAGCTTCTCTTCAGAATCTCCCAAAAGCACAGTGTCATCAGCAAAAAGCAACTGTGACAACTCCCACTTTGTATTTGCTTCTTTATCTTTTAGCCCAACACCTCCATCTATAAATATATTGAACAACCACGTTGACATCACACATCCTTGTCTAAGGCCCACTTTTACTGGGAAATAGTCCCCTTCCCTCCTACACACTCTAACCTGAGCCTCACTATCCTCATAAAAACTCTTCACTGCTTTCAGTAACCTTCCTCCTATTCCATTCACCTGCAACATCTGCCACATTGCCCCCCTATCTACCCTATCATACGCCTTTTCCAAATCCATAAATGCCACAAAAACATCTTTACCCTTATCCAAATACTGTTCACCTATATGTTTCACTGTAAACACTTGGTCTACACACCCCTACCTTTCCTAAAGCCCCTTGTTCATCTGCTATTCTGCTTTCTGTTTTACTCTTAATTCTTTCAATAATAACTCTACCATACACTTTACCAGGTACACTCAACAGACTTATTCCCCTATAATTTTTGCACTCTCTTTTGTCCCCTTTGCCTTTATACAAAGGAACAATACACGCTCTCTGCCAATCCCTAGGTACCTTACCCTCTTCCATACATTTATTAAATAATAGCACCAACCACTCCAAAATTATATTCCCACCTGCTTTTAACATTTCTATCTTTATCCCATCAATCCCAGCTGCCTTACCCCCTTTCATTCTACCCACTGCCTCACGAACTTCCCTACACCCACAACTGGCTCTTCCACACTCCTACAAGATGTTATTCCTCCTTGCCCTACACACGAAATCACAGCTTCCTGTCTTCATCAACATTTAACAAATCCTCAAAATATTCTCTCCATCTTCCCGATACCTCTAACTCTCCATTTAATAACTCTCCTCTCCTATTTTTAACTGTCAAATCCATTTGTTCTCTAGGCTTCCTCAACTTATTAATCTCATTCCAAAACTTTTTCTTATTTTCAACAAAATTTGCTGATAACATCTCACCCACTCTCTCATCTGCTCTCTTTTACATTGCTTCACCACTCTTTTAACCTCTCTTTTCTCTCCATATACTCTTCCCTCCTTGCATCACTTCTACTTTGTAAAAATCTCTCATATGCTAACTTTTTCTCCCTTACTACTCTCTTTACATCATCATTCCACCAATCGCTCCTCTTCCCTCCCGCACCCACTCGCCTGTAACCACAAACTTCTGCTGAACACTCTAACACTACATTTTTAAATCTACCCCATACATTTTCGACCCCATTGCCTACACTCTCACTAGCCCATCTATCCTCCAATAGTTGTTTATATCTTACCCTAACTGCCTCCTCTTTTAGTTTATAAACCTTCACCTCTCTTTTACTTACTGATTCTATTTTCCTTGTATCCCATCTACCCTTTACTCCCACTGTAGCTATAACTAAAAAGTTATCTGATATATCTGTAGCCCTCTATAAACATGTACATCCTGAAGTCTACTCAACAGTCTTTTATCTACCAATACATAGTCCAACAAACTACTGTCATTTCGCCCTACATCATATCTTGTATACTTATTTATCCTCTTTTTCTTAAAATATGTATTACCTATAACTAAACCCTTTCTATACAAAGTTCAATCAAAGGGCTCCCATTATCATTTACACCTGGCACCCCAAACTTACCTACTACACCCTCTCTGCATGTTTCTCCCACTTTAGCATTTAGGTCCCCTACCACAATTACTCTCTCATTTGGTTCAAAAGTTCCTATACATTCGCTTAACATCTCCCAAAATCTCTCTCTCCTCTACACTCCTCTCTTCTCCAGGTGCATACACGCTTATTATGACCCACTTTTCGCATCCGACCCTTATTTTAATCCACATAATCTTTGAATTTACACATTTATATTCCCTCTTTTCCTTCCATAACTGATCCTTCAACATTATTGCTACCCCTTCCTTAGCTCTAACTCTCTCAGATACTCCTGACTTAATCCCATTTATTTCTCCCCACTGAAACTCGCCTACCCCCTTCAGCTTTGTTTCGCTTAGGGCCAGGACATCCAACTTCTTTTCATTCATAACATCGGAAATCATCTCTTTCTTATCATCCGCACTACATCCACGCACATTCAGACAACCCAATTTTATAAAGTTTTTCTTCTCGTTTTTAGTAGATTTGTACAGGAGAAGGGGTTACTAGCCCATTGCTCCCGGCATCTTAGTCGCCTCATACGACACGCATGGCTTACGGAGGAAAGATTCTTTTCCACTTCCCCATGGACAATAGAGAAAATAATAAGAACAAGAGCTATTAAGAAAAAGAAGAAAAACCTAGATGTGTGTATGTATATATATGCATGTGTATGCCAGTGTAGTGTGACCTAAAGTGTAAGTAGAAGTAGCTAGATATACCTGTTATCCAGCGTGTTTATGAGACAGAAAAAGACACCAGCAATCCTACCATCATGTAAAACAGTTTCAGGTTTCTGTTTCACAGTCACCTGGCAAAGAACATCATCTTATATATATATATATATATATATATATATATATATATATATATATATATATATATATATATATATATATATATATATATATATATATATATATATATCATATATATATATATATATATATATATATATATATATATATATATATATATATATATATATATATATATATATATATTATATATATATATATATATATATATATTATATATATACTGGCAACTTGTATATGAAATTCTATGAGACTATACTTCTTAAAGACATTCTCCCAGATAAAGCTAGTTGGTTCAGATACGAAGATGATGTTCTTTGCCTATGGCCTAGAGATCACAACATTGATGAGTTCCTACTCGGAACAAAAGTTGTCTGGGCAGCTAGTACTATGTTCTGAAACACCTCATATTGACAACCAATACAACCTACCTGACCCATAGTCAGTTCATCCCAATTTAGATCACACAGGTAATTTCTCAGTCTGACTTGCCATTGATTGTGTCACCAATCATTGAGCTTATTAAACTTTAAATTGTTGAGCCAAACTTTGTATTTAATGTCGAGTTTTACACTCAGAGGTTTGGTATAGCAAAGGGAAATCCTCTCTCAAGAGTCCTTAGCAACTTATAAATAAAATGTTTGGAAACAAGACTGTTTAACAGCATTCATCCTGAGTAAGCTAAATGGTACAGATATGTGGACAATGTTCAATGCTTAATGCAAAAAAATATAGATGTAAACCATTTCTTACTTGAATTGAATAGTCTAGCTTAGTCCATAAAGTTTACTGTTGAATTTGAACGTAATAACACATTGCAATTTATTAATGTTTTAATTATTAAGAAAGCCAAGCATGTAAGAAAAAGTAACTGGGTGAAGGTTTGGTGTATGTATGTACATTGCTCATCAAGAAACTCCCGACTCCAAATTTGGTATTCTCTTTAGGAAACATCCGATGATGATTCCTCTTTTGTTCTTAGTATCTTGTCAGGAATAGAAGTGTGGGAGATGGTTTTTGTTAGTAGGCTTCCTGTAAACTTGAAACCTTTGAGTGATATCTACTTTGTGAATAAGGACGTCGAGAAAAGTTAACTTGTCATTGGACTCTCCTTCAAGTGTAAACTGGGTAGCCAGTTCAGTTACGTTGAGCCTTCCATGAAGATTCCGTACATCAAAACGTTTTCGGAGTTATTATGAGGACGTCGTTCACATAACGTACCCTTGTGATCCTGGTGGAAGTTATTTTAATGCAGAGTTCAATGAGGTCTACGAAATCTCCAGGTGGGAGATTAAGGTCGTGACTGATCTTAAGAAGATGACTGTAACATTCCTTTCACTGACTTTGAACTTGATGCAGCACTAACTAAGGGAAACTCCACGTCACCTGGTGAGGATGGTATTACCTACAATATACTAAGATTGCTGTGTCGAGTACCAGGCAATCCTTTACTCGAATTATACAACATGAGCTATGTAACTGGGGAGCTCCCTAAATCTTGGACCAACAGCCTCATCATTCCCATTCCTAAGCCCAATCAACAAAATTCATTTCGCCCAATATCTCTTACTAGCTGCTTATGTAAAACATTTGAGAGGATGATTCTTAATCGTCTCATGTACAGAATCAAACATTTTTTGTCCCCCCGGTTGCATGGTTTCATGCATGGAAGGAGTGTGCACCATTGCATAGCCACCTTTCTCACTCTGTACACTGACAGCTCATACACTACCTTCCTTGACCTTAAATCTGCTTTTGATGTTGCCAACAGACATGTAATCATTAGTGAACTTGCCAGAATGGATGTTGGAGGATGGCTTCTCCGCTGGATTAAAGGCTACCTGTCCAACAGAAAGTCTTCTGTGTTGTTCCAGGGGCATAGAAGTATAACTAAAGACTTTGAATTAGGAACCCCACAGGGAGGTGTGCTCAGTCCCACTCTATTCAATATTCTAATTAATGCCTTACTTAATGCTATGCCTAGCCAGCCCCATCATTATATGATCAGTTTTGCTGATGATATAATGATTCACACCACCGATTCTCCAACACCCAAAACATCCTTAACCATGTACTAGCCTCGTGTCAGGACCTGGGGTTGATAATCTCTACTGATAAAACAAAGATACTCAATAGGCGTCCTCCTCGACAGAGAGGCACAGTTCGCCAGATCCAGTTGCATGATGGGTCTCTTCTAGAATATGTAAACAGATACAGGTATCTAGGCTTTGAGGTCCCACTACTTGGACCTGTTGTAACGAGACTTTGTCGTCAATACAAAGAAAGACTGAGAGCACTTAGAGTTGTGGCAGGGTTTCACCCCAGGTATGGTGCTAATGTTAAAATTGTGAAAATGATGTATCTTGCTTATATTAGATCATTAGTTGATTATGCTGCCCCACTACTTGCTCTTGTGTCTGACTGGAAACTTGGAGGGCTGGAAAAACTGCAGAACGAAGCCATGAGGATCATTTTAGGATGCCCTCGTACTGCCAAAATTTTAAATATGCAGAAAGAACTTGATATTCCAAGCATCAGAGATCGTGTTACTGAAAGAAATATCCTAATTGGGGTTAATATGCTCAGGCTAGCCCATTCAAACCCCTGCACAGAAGCCCTCCAAACTTTCCTCAGCACTGGTGAACATCCCTCCAGATGGATCGAAAAAACTGGAACCGACCTCCGCATGAATCAGATACATGATCTGTGGCAAGTAAGGCAACAGCGGCACTTCTCCGCTCCATGGAATATTACCCCATTCCAAACTACCATCTCTCCATTTCCCCCCAAACTACTTCTTAAATCACAACCAAAGTTTCGCCTTGAAGCCAAACATGATGCCTTAAGCTGTATTGATAATTTAGCCAAACAGCACACTCTCTCACAAATTATTTACGTTGATGGTTCTGTTCACCAATCCACTGGTGCAGCTGGTAGTGCTGCTGTTGTCATACAGAGTGATGGCTCTCTTAAAGAAATTGGAGCACGCATCAATAACTGGGCCTCTACCCTTCAGACAGAACTGTTTGCCATACTCCTTGCACTCAAATGCGTCCATGTATCTAAGGTTAACTCTCTAATTGTAACTGATTCTCTGTCATCCATAAATGCTCTCAACTCATCAAGTATAACTTGTAGGATGCTTGTGTCAGAAGCCAGGCACAGGTATGGTAGGATTCTGGATAGTAGAGTCAGAGTGCACATGCTGTGGATTCCATCTCACATTGGTCTTCAGATGCATGATAGAACTGATAAATTGGCTAAGTTTTATGCTTTCAAAGAGGGGATAGATTACAATCTTGGCTTATCAGTTAGCAGTTTGAGAACAATAATACGAAAAGAACTTCAACTGAATTTTATTGACTTAAGACTCAGGGAGATTGACACCAGTCAGTCCATCTATCATCATTCTATCATGCAGGAGGAGCCACATGGCTATGGTGCATCCAACAAAATAAGCAGACTCTTGGATGTCACTACCGCCCGCCTCCGGCTGGGTTACAAGTATCTTTGGCAGGTTAAATCACCACCACCAGATGTAGACCAAACAAAATGTAAACTTTGCCAGTTGGATTATTGTCACACCCTGCGTCATTATGTACTGGAGTGCGATAAAATTAATGAATTCAGAGACAACTCACTCAGAAATGTTCAAGATATGTCAAAGTATTTTATCCACAGTGGTATATTACAGACCATTCTGGATAAATACCCTGACTTTGCTCCCTGTAAATAAAGCATTGCCACGTGTGTGTGTGTGTGTGTATGTATATATGTGTGTATGTGTATGTGTGTATGTATATACATGTATGTGTGTGTGTATATGTATGTGTATATGTATATGTGTGTGTGTGTGTGACCCAACAATTAAAATTTGCACCAATAACTCATTACAGTTGTAGCTGGGTGTAGACTAATAGATTGCTCATTGCTTTATAATTTGTTCATGAGTGCAACCATGTACAGACGTAAGTAAATTTACTTACATGATTCATTACCTTGTAACTAGTGAATTCATTACCATTGTACCTTGTTCAGCTATCAAAACTTTGGGGCCCAGTCTCTGGACCCTATATATACCTCTGTAATCTGCAAATACCTTTGTAACTTGTCATGATTGTGACCATCTGAGTTCATTACCTTTGTAACTTGCTCAGCTATCAAACTTTGAGGTCCAGTCCCTGGACCCATTATGTACCTCTGTAATCTTTTGACTACCGCCCACAGGATGGGTATGGGGTGCATAATAAAGATATCAAACTAACTGATCTTAAGACCGAGAATGTCAATAGCTTGTGTCGTAGGTACCTTAGTGAAGATGGAAGCTATGTTCAAACTTCTTAGTTTCTTGTTTCGGATAGAGAGGTGTGTGATGCGGTTGAGGAGGTCGCCTGAATGCTTTTGATGAGCGGGTCTGATGGTTCCCAGCCAGTTTTGCTCTCCAGTGTACTCCAGGAAGTTAATTCTAGAGTTGTTATCGCAACCAGTACCTCCATAACAGACCTCTAATACCTATATATATACGCTGTGTCCCAGTATTGTTTATAACGGCTTGACAAAGCTCTTGGAGAGCGAAACGTTGCCACAATAAAATGTCGCATTAATTGCGCATGTGTCCTTTTATCTAACAAGTTGTCGGTAATTCTACAAACATTATTACAGTCAAATTGTTGCAGGTAGCAATATTTTTACTCTTAGACTTATTTTCAACATTCAATAATTTAAATAGCCAAGAGTGTCCAAACAGCCTACGTTTCAGAGACATCATGCGAAGCCTACAAGGTAAGGTAAATTTCAGTACTTTATCCACATTTACGTAGAAACGATGAATGAAGTGTTTTTTTCTGAAACTGCTACCCACTTATGACCAATGTTTTTAAGTGGTAATAACAGACCTATATTTTTTATATTGTGTCTTCATATTTTAATGGACACTTGAGCTACATGAGGTAATTATAATATATGAAATGTTATTAACTTCTGTGATGAGACTGGAAATATAGGCAAGGAGAAGAACAGATTCCACAGAAATAGAGAATCTGCGTCTGTGTATCGGTAGAGTAGACAAGACGAGAGAACGAATTGTGATGAGAGTAAATTTCCGAGTCAAGGAACTGAGGGTGACAAGTGAAGAGGGCGTTGAGAAAGAGAGAAATAAGAACACTTTTCTCAAGACTTCATCGAATGTGTTCGTCCTCTTCCCACCTGTAAGATGCTAAGTCTTTACGCTGATTCCCTCTTCACTGATCTACCCCTTGATGACGTTCTCAATTTTATTAGAGAGACGACCAATGAAGGTTCACTTCATCTCCCAGTACTTACTGATGTCTTTTTTGATCTTATTCACCATTATGTAGACTCTAACTCCTTTTCCTTTCAAGGTAAATTTTATTCTCAAAGCTTCAGTGTTGCTATGGGCTCCTCTATGCCCTGATCTTACTAACCTTTATATGGAATACTTCGTAATTGTTCTACTTCCTACTATAGGTGTGCGACCTTCTCTCTGGCTCCGC
The DNA here is from genome assembly GCA_009830355.1 of Cherax destructor. Classification (NCBI taxonomy): domain Eukaryota; kingdom Metazoa; phylum Arthropoda; class Malacostraca; order Decapoda; family Parastacidae; genus Cherax; species Cherax destructor. The sequence continues at coordinate 19,273 of WNWK01006255.1, read as the reverse complement.
AATATAAATGATATCTTTGCTCTTTGGCCATATGACTCTAGCCTCTTCCAGTCATTCCTCGATGCAGTTAACAATTTTTCTCCATCCATCATTTTCAAAGGTGAAAGGGACCCTAACTCTTTGTTTCCTCTCCTTGTTCATGTCCATCGCTAGACTACAGACTTTTCTTTTTCCGTTTATTGCAGGCCTAGGTACAGTAGCAGGTTCATTCACTACTTTTCTTACCATGTTCCCTATGTCAAGTGTTCTTAGTTCTCTCTTTCTCCGTGCCTTCCGCATTGTCAACTTCACTTCCTTTACTCGGAAATTTCTACTCTTCACAGTTCGTCGTCTCGTCTTGGATACCATTCCGATTTAATAAACTCTGTCTTCTCACGTACTAAACCAACTTTCTTCTCTCCCAAACTCTCTACTCTTGTGAAATCTCCTGTTCTTTGTCTTCCCTATATTTCCTGTCTCTCCCTTCCTTACACATCAAACTTAATTATCGTCGAACTAACACCGTTCACTGTAATCTAGATCGTACCTCTCCTCCTACTATTGATGCTTCCGGGGTCTACTATATTTACTGCTCCTCTTGTTCTCTCTAATACTTTGGAGAAAGTGGCTCCTTTTTTCCCGACAGACTTTAATTAAAGAACACAAAAGATGTATTAGACTTGCCGATACCAACAACGCTATTTTCTGTCATGTTACAGATCACAGTCATCCTATTAACTGGTCCTCTGCTAAAACGTTTTACCCTTTTTCTAGCCTTCACAGACACCATCTTGTTGAAGCATTCCTTATACACAAGTTTCCTAATATGAATCATATTTCTGGCTTTGTCACTGTAGATGTCAACTAGAACATTGTATGTCTTACCAATTTTGTAGACAATGCACTGCCATAAATCTTATCAAATAATTCTTTTTTTTTTCTGAATAACTCAAAGGCAAAACGTCACTAAAACCTCAGTGTTTAATAATGAAATGCTGCTTAATTCAAAGACAATATTACCATTGAAATATTTGCATAAATAAAGAAGTTTTTGTGATTTTGCTCATCCCCCCCTGAAGATCCATCTGCCTACTTTGCCAGTTATCCCTTTAGCACGCATTTTGTGTGCTATGACACAATGATCGCACTTGTCAAAGGCTTTTACAAAATCCGTGTATACTACATCTGCATTCTGTTTGTTTTCTAGGGCATCTAAGACCATATCATAGTTTTCTAGCAGTTGCGAGAGGCAGGAGCGATCTGCTCTGAAACCATGTTGCCTTGGGTTGTGCAATTTTTGGGAGTCCAAGTGGTTTGCTATCCTGCTTCTTAGAACTCTTTCAAAGATTTTTATGATATGGGACGTTAAAGCTATTGGTCTATAGTTCTTAGCTATTGCTTTGTTGCCACCTTTATGGAGTGGGGCTGTATCCGTTGTTTTCAGTAACTGTGGAATCTCGCCTGTGTCTATGCTCCTTCTCCATAGCATACTTAGGGCCCATGAGAGGGGTTTCTTGCAATTCTTAATGAACACAGAGTCCCACGAGTCTGGGCCTGGGGCTTTCTCAAAGTCTAGTGTAGTTAGGGTTATGTCAGAAATTTGAAATACATTGACAGGGTTTTGAGGCTCATTCATGAAAAAATTGTTTGGATTGTCTATCTTTAGACTGATTAGTGGCTCACTGAACACAGAGTCATATTGAGATTTCAGTATCTCACTCATTTCTTTGTTGTCATCTGTGTAGGATCCGTCTTGTCTGAGCAGGGGCCCTTGTTTTTGGCATATGAAAAGAAATATTTCGTATTTCTTTCAATTTCACTAATCGTTTTTAGCTTCTCTTGTCTCTCCTAGATCCTGTACGAGTCCTTTAACTTTAGCACAATATTTTCCACTTCCCTGGTTAGCGCTTCTTTCCGTGTTTCAGATAATCTGGCATTCGTGAGGAGCTCAATGATTCTTCGCCTTCTCCTGAAGAGGGAGCGTCTCTCTCTCTCCAGTTTACTTTTTCTCTTCATTTTTCTTAGGGGAATATGCCTTGAACATACTTCAGCTACCAGGTGGTTGATCTTTTCAAGGCACTGGTTAGGGTCCATGTCATTTAAGATATCTTCCCAACATGTTTCATTTAGGACATAGCTTAACTGGTCCCAGTTGATGTTCTTGTTGTTGAAGTTGAATTTGGTAAAGGTACCCTCATAGCTATATGCGTTTTGCTGATCAGGACTCCTGTGCATAAAGGTCTGGACTTCGATTGGATTGTGATCAGAATTAGTTGTTTTTTATATTGTTGTTTCATACCATGTTCTCATTATTTGTGAAGATAAGGTCTAGTGTGTTCTCTAGTCTCGTTGGCTCCACTATCTGCTGACTTAGGGTGTGTTTGTTGCAGAAATTCAGCAGCTCATGTGTGTGTGACTTTTCATCTGAGCTGCCTCAAGGGATTATTTCTGCTACAACATTATTTGCTATATTCTTCCATTTTGTATGTCTTAGATTGAGTCACCAAGCAGCAAGATGTTTAGGGATGGGGCTGGAAGGTTTTCCAGACAGGAATCCATTTTTGTTAGCTGTTCCTTGAACTGTTGGGAAGTTGCATCTGGTGGCTTATATATAAGTACAATGACTAAGTTTTGGTTCTCGATTTTTATTGTTAAAACTTCAACTACATCATTTGTGGCGTTCAATATCTCAGTGCAAATGAGCGACTCTTTGACATACAGGCCAACCCCCCCTTGTTGCCTGTTCTTTCTGTCGCATCTGAAAAGGTTGTACCCAGGTATCCATATTTCACTGTCAAAGTAATCTTTTGCGTGGGTCTCTGTGAAGGCTGCAAACAGTGCATTTGACTCCTCTAGAAGTCCACTAACGAAAGGTATTTTATTGTTGGTGGATGGCTTAAGGCCCTGTATATTAGCAAATATAAATGAGGTTGTGTTGCATGTTTGTTGGGGGGATTTCGTTGTTGGCATCAGTAGTTGTGAGTCCGGAGGGGCCACTGGCTATGCCTCGTCCAACAAGGCTCCAAGGTGGTGGACTATTTTGGTTATCTCTTTCCATTTTCTTTCTTCGTTTCCTACCACTAAAAAATCACTTGGAGTGAAGTTTTCATAACTACTGTAACTACTATTATTTGTTTTACGGGGTGTGTACCTCCTGGTCCCTTTTAGGTGGTATGCGGGGCAGTTGGTATCGTAACATTATTTTTCGAGGACTGAAGAATGACGCATCTCAGGGTGGATACAGAGCATATCCTTTCTGGGATCACGGCTCAAGAGTTATGTGATATAGGTTATACCTCTTATATCCCATATGTTATGCGGGCCCAGCGTTAGGGATATTCACGGGCCAAGAGTTATGCGATATAAGGGATAACTTTCTTAGATCCCACATGATACATTGTGACACACAGGATACATGTCTGTGATCCCACTGCTTTCATTGTCCTGTAGTTATGGGATATAAGAGACACCTCTTTAAGATCTCAAGATGCCCGAACATTTTTACCTAAGTTGCACATTCGAATAATTTTACATTAATTGAACATTCATTGGGAAACTCTAAACACGTACAGTGTCATACAGCGCCTTAGGAATGGCAGGTGATCCGGGTAATCAGGTTTGATCTGAAGAAGGGGAGAGAGAAAAGCTATAATTCCTTTGATCGTACCCCTTCACCAGCATCAAGGCCCCCCATCCACCCCCCTCAGGGCGGGGATAAAGTGGGTGCTTAATCCATCGTAATCAGTGGATTAAGCTTTGATGTAAATGACCTATTCATAAAAGCCGCTATCAATGAGCTATTCATAAAAGTCGCCATCAATGATTCAAGTTTTCATGCATGAGTAATCCACTAAGTCATCATCAAATATCGAATATTCATCAGTCGTGTTCTTCACTATATTTATTCCTTAATAAAATACCTTTGGTGGCACCAAGCTTTACTTCAACACATTCTTATAACCGCTGTTTTAGACATTACTGCTGCGTCTACTGCTTGTTTTTAGACGCTTCGAATTCGACCTGAATGTGGCTTTGGATTGGAGGGACAACATTTTTTTTTGACGTATTTGAACTACTATGTACGTCGATTTTTAACAATGATTAACAAAACATCATTTTAACATGAATACCTTAGCGCCTAATAAAGATGTTTTAATTACATAAATGAAGTTAAATTGCAAGTTGTGTGTTTTTGTAAATACTTGGCTACTGTGTCTTAATAATGAGTTTATGGAGTAAATATACACTGCTTCCAAATTTTTGTTATGTGCTTCAGAAAAGGTGTATGTGACAATGTTTGTGCTGAGTGTTAGATGTATGAAAAATATGCATAATTTCCACGTGTACTGAGTCAGAATATATTTCTTTGTTCAGGTTGCATACGTGTGGTGGAGCAAACAATCTGAAGATGCCAGTGAAGTTGTTGATGCTTCTGGTGCTACTGGTGATAGGGGTCTCACCCTCGCTCACCGTCACCTCGCATGACATCTTCAATCGCATTGCACAGAACCAAAACTGTGGCACCATCTTCAAGACAGTCAATGTGCCCTCCCTCACTTACTGTGCTGCTATTTGCAGTAAAGGTAATGCTCGATTTCTTGGCCCTTTGCTGCTTTCATTATTACTAATTAAGAAAACTCTTTTTACTAGATGAAATATGTGTCCCTAATACTCAGTATCCTGTAAAAAGAATATTTCATAGTTTTAGATGAATCCTAGTAAATTTAGTCTACACATGTGGCATTTTCTCTTACCATGTGAAGTATTTTGTCCCTGTATTTGTGTCATTTTGCCACGGAGATGTTTTGTAAAGGAATAACTGTTTAGAACTACTCATGTTCTGTTGACTGGACAAACACTGTTAGGAGAACCTTTCAGTAACATTCGTTGAATTTGGGACTCACTTTGTGGCAGGAATGACATGCATGCTAGACATGGTGTGCACTTATCTAGGGCAGGAATAAAAACATTAATTAGTTCAGGGTAGGTGGCTGTTCGTGTCTTTAAACTAGAAATATGTACAGGTATGGGTGCTTGTGGGGAAACGTAGAAGTTTAGTATATATTACAGAAATAACAATTATCATGGGAGTTAAACAAAACTCTAGGTTAATACCATGCAAGACAATGGGAAAAATAATAACAACAAGGAAAATATTGCAGGCAGAGAATACAGAACAAAATGTTGATTAGCATTAATTTTACAAATAATAATTTTCTAGAAATAACTAAATTAATGAATCACAAATAGTTTCATGTGTGGGAAACTTTGATATTGTTGCAAGGACTAAGACATGGTTTAATTTGCAGTTTAATGCGATCGTTCATTGACGAAGTTTCGCCCACACAGTGGGCTTTATCAAGTCGCAAACAGATCTACCTAGGCAAAGATTACATGGTAATAGTATAGAGTGGAGTCAGGTGGAGAGTGATGGCAGGTTGGAGATGAGACGGATCTGCACGGGATGGACAAATAGGTATATTGTTATGTTGGATAACGAGGGGATGACAAGGGGTTCAGCTATGTTGTAAAAGCCGTTGTTCTCGTTGAACTTGTTTGATATACAGATGAGTGATGATCCCAAGATCATGCGACACTGTCTTCTTCCCTGGTGATGAGTCTTGCTGCTCTCAAGTTCATTAAGTGATTGTGGAAATAGGTTGTGTAGAACACAGGCATTCCTGAAATCGTCCGTTCTGCCTGCGTATTGGTGTTCTGAAATACGTGTTTGGATGTCTCTGGATGTCTCGCACACGTATACTTGGTTGCAATTGTTGCAAGTAATTATGTACACCCCTGCAGAGAACTGAACCTCGTGGTGTCTCTACTGGTGGCGTTTTTGAAGGTGGGAGATGAGGAGAAATTTTCTGAAACTGATATTAAAATGGAATCTTTGGAGTCAGATAAATTACTGAAGAATGCATTTTCTGCTCGGCTTCAAACTTTCACAACTGCATTTTGTCAATTTAATTAAACAGTTTTCCATGTAAAAACCTAAAGAATGCCTCTTCAGATGGAGTGTTGATAGGGTGATCACAACACTCCCTGGGGTCATCGCAATACACTAGTGTTTCACTCACTGAAACACTGGTGTACAGGTGTTTCACTCACTGAAACACTGGTGTACAGGTGTTTCACTCACTGAAACACTGGTGTACAGGTGTTTCACTCACTGAAACACTGGTGTACAGGTGTTTCACTCACTGAAACACTGGTGTACAGGTGTTTCACATAGTCAGTCATGTTATTAGAATGGACACACAACATTCTAATTTAATCTACTTAAGTTAATAATTGCCTAATAAAGACACTAAAATTTATCAATTGTAAAATAATGCAGTTTTAATTGTTTACATAAGGATAAGTAAGGATTATTATTATTAATTATTTGCTTATTGTTAATGCTTCAATGTGATTCCTTCGCATATATTTCAAATTTCGTGATTCAGGTAATAGTGATTTAATATACCTACTTGTATTCTTAACTCTTTAATTATAATTGCTTTTACTAGTTGTATTTATTGTTTCCAAGTTTCCCCGCAACATCAGCTTTGCATAAGTGTAATAAAAACTTCATTTGTTAAAGTCTATGAAAGGAATTAATACCTAAGAATCATATAAATAATTAATTCCTAAGAATCATATAAATAATTAATTCCTAAGAATCATATAAATAATTAATTCCTAAGAATCATATAAATAATTAATTCCTAAGAATCATATAAATAATTAATTCCTAAGAATCATATAAATAATTAATTCCTAAGAATCATATAAATAATTAATTCCTAAGAATCATATAAATAATTATTTCCTAAGAATCATATAAATAATTAATTCTTTATTACAATATTAGTAGGGATTATGGGAACAAAATTTCATTGTTAATTACGACTGGACTTTAACCAGATGTTTCATAGTTATTGCTCTTTTATTCACATTTGTCTGATATTCCTCGTACGTTACTTAACAAATAATTATAATCTTTAGATTATTGCTAATTACTTTCTAACGTTCGTCAAAAATCAATATATCATAATATTCTCAAACATAATATGATTTCTATTAATTAAATTTTTTTCTTGATTCTCTGGAGCATAAATTAATATTTGTAGAAAACAATTGTATATAATGTATATAATGTATGGAAATGGGGATAATAGCTCCCTTTCCTTACACGAATCCCCTTCCCTTAAAATGTTGTTTGACAACAACAGTCTGAAACACAACAGTCTGAAACACAACAGTCTGAAACACAACAGTCTGAAACACAACAGTCTGAAACATAACAGTCTGAAACACAACAGTCTGAAACACAACAATCTGAAACACAACAGTCTGAAACACAACAGTCTGAAACACAACAGTCTGAAACACAACAGTCTGAAACACAACAGTCTGAAACACAACAGTCTGAAACACAACAGTCTGAAACACAACAGTCTGAAACACAACAGTCTGAAACACAGCAGTCTGAAACACAACAATCTGCAACACAACAGTCTGAAACACAACAGTCTGAAACACAACAGTCTGAAACACAACAGTCTGAAACACAACAGTCTGAAACACAACAGTCTGAAACTCAACAGTCTGAAACACAACAGTCTGAAACACAACAGTCTGAAACACAACAGTCTGAAACACAACAGTCTGAAATACAACAGTCTGAAACACAACAGTCTGAAACACAACAATCTGAAACACAGCAGTCTGAAACACAACAATCTGAAACACAACAGTCTGAAACACAACAGTCTGAAACACAACAGTCTGAAACACAACAGTCTGAAACACAACAGTCTGAAACACAACAGTCTGAAACACAACAGTCTGAAACACAACAGTCTGAAACACAACAGTCTGAAACACAACAGTCTGAAACACTGGTGAGTCAACAAACTTGTGTTTCAAGGCTGCTTTGTTTTATAAGTCTTTGACTGCATGTTTCACGAGTTGAAGTGTTTCAGATACGAGTTGTATTGGGTTTGGGTTTGGGACTCCTGGTGGGTCTCAAACAGCGTGTGAGATGGCCAATGAAACTGTCACTTGTGTTCCACACGATAACTACAATTTTTATCAGGCCATTAGATATACAAACAGGACTCCACAACCAGATGCTACCACAGGTAAATTCACCCAAAGACTAATTAAATATTGTGTTAATGCCTAACTTTAAGACTATCCACATTTGACAAGGACTGCTTTATATAATAAGACTATGTAAAGTATAAATATGTAGGTAAAAGACTCATCAGGGCAACTAGAGATTAAAGCGGAACTAGCTTTCTGTTCTAGTTCAGAGACGTAATGCCCTTTCTATTCTAAGTACGCACACCACCTCTCAAACGTAGGATGAGTTTTTATAATGAAAATATTGAGAAAGATTAGTAAAACGTACATATAATGTATCCCTCAAACCTTATGAATTTTATGTCATATTTGTACCATCAAAGAATCTTTTCAGTCTTGTATACCTGGAGTGGGTTTTGAGAGTCAATGCCCCTGCGGCCCGTTCTGTGACCAGGCCTCATGATGGATCACGACCTGATCAACCAGGCTGTTACTTTTGGCCACACGCAACCCTACGTACGAACCACAGCCCGGCTGGTCAGGTACTGACTCTAGGTGTCTGTCCAGCGCCGTCTTGAAAACAGTCAGGGGTCTATTGTAAAGGCCCCTTATGTATGCTGAGAGGCAGTTGAACAAACTTGGGCCTCTGACACTTATTGTGTTGTCTCTTATCGTGCTTTTCATTGGGGGAATGTTGCATCGTCTGCCGAGTCTTTTGCTTTCATAGGGAGAGATTTTCGTGTGCAAGTTTGGTACTAATCCTTCTAGGATTTTCCAAGTGTATATAATCATGTTGGTTTTTGTTATTGATACGTTTTTATACAATATACAGATACAGATATACAGATAGAGTCTTCACGCTGCCGCCGTCGAGAGAGGTCGACGTCTGCGCTCCTGCTCTGAACACTGATTCCCAAGCTGTTTTTGGGTTATCCTGAGTAATTCTTGACCAGAGCTGAGAGGAAAACTTGCTTGCTGTCACTTCGAGCCCCATCCCTTCAAGAGGGTAAGGCGGTGATAAGCTTGCTTGTTCCCCCCTCTCCTCCCATCCCCCCATCCTCCCCCATCCTTACCCCTGAACATTTACACTGGCCCATACACACACTTTTTACACTGCTATCCTTCTGACTTTCCTATCTTCTTCTTTTTCGGCAACTTCGCCTTTGGCGAGTTAACATAAGACATTTTGACCATCCGGTAGCCCGTGGGGTTTTTTAAAATCCGGTCGATCTTTGTCTTGGGCCCTGTCCCCCTCACTGCTCGAGGGTAGGCTGTCGTTAGGGGCTGACCTTCATAAGTCAGCTGACTTAGGATGTCTAGGTCTCACTCGCAAGAAAGTTTTACTTTTTTTTTAGGTAATGTTGATGTCTCTGATGTACCTTCCCAGGCATCATGACACGCATACGAGTAAGGATACGGGTTCCAGACAACCTGAAATCTAATCGGGAAATTCTGCAATGTATTTGCTCCAATTCCACGGTTGCACCGGTTGATCTTTTTAAGACTAGCTCTGGTGCAGTTCTGCTCCTCTCTTCTGAGGAAGAATTACTTCAATTACTTAAACCTGATGTTCTTGAGAAATTACAGACTCTGGGAGTTATCCCCAACATTCCTCCTGAGAGTTATCAGGCTCAAAGGACTGTCTTTGTTGCAAGGATAAGTAGTTTTTTGCGGGACTGCTCTCCAGAACAACTTATTGCAGACCTTAATACCGATAACCCAGAAATTACAGTGCTTAAGGCATACAAATTTTCGCAGCCTTCCAGCAATCGCTTCTCACTTAAATTGATCCTGCAAACTCCAGATGAAGCCAAATTCTTGTGTCAACATGGATTTAAATACTCTGGTACCAGATGCCCTCCTGATCAAATATCTCTGGAGAGATATGTCCATGTTATGCAATGTTTTAAATGCTATGAGTTTGGACATACTTCAAATAAATGTAGCAAACAAACACCTGTTTGCAGTATATGCTCTGGTGAGCATCTTTTCAAAGTTTGTGATAATAAAAATAACCCCAAGTGTGTCATTTGCCATGGGAAACATCATGCTGTTTCCCCAAACTGTCCTGCTAGGAAAGATGCAATTCAGACAGTTCTAGAGGCCAAGAAACAGGCAACTTCTGCAAAGCCCACTACTCAAGCACCTCCAACAATGTCTCAAGCATCATTTCCAAACCTCCCTGGATATGGTGGGCCTCCTCCAGCCACCTCTGCCAGTGCCAATGTTTGGACTACTGCCCCTCCTGCAGCGCCCCAGTCTTCCCCTTTTGTGTCCCAAGTTCCAGAGTCAGCACCACTACCTAAATCTCCTGGATCCTCTGAGGCAGAGAGAGGTCCTCTTCTGTTCATGCTGGCCAAGGAGATTGCTGGAAACAATATTAAACTCTGTACCTCCATATTCAATGACTTGTTAGTGGGTAATGGGTTTCCTCCCATACATATTCCACATAATGTACAGTTGATTATGGATCAACCTCCTCAAGATAGGACGTATGTGCCCTCCACTATTCCCATACATGAGCAACCTTCCTTCACTTCCACTACTAATGTATTGACAGAACCTGTTTCAACGCCAGGTGCTCCAGTATTAACTACCAATGAACCTGCACCAGACAATGGTGCTCAAAATACCGCTACTGAAGCTGACCCTGTAATACAAATGCCTTCACGTAATAATTCTATTGATTGGACGAACTCTCATTTGGAGCAACCAATGTCTTCCCCTCTTGGAGAATCTTTGAGGCCAGTACATGGATGTACCACACCTTTTCAATCAGAAGACTCTAATGATTCTTTAGATGTCTCAAATTGCAGTGAAGACTTAGACGTGGTCGGTACGCAACAAACTACTCAAAACTACTCTTCTTTCTCTGATGAATCAAGTAGGGAGAGTATGGGCAGGGAAAGACGAAGCACTCGTAGTACTGGAACCTTACCTAAAGACTCCAACACTATGCGAACAAGAAGCAATAATGGGAATAAAAATTGTTCAAGTTAATATAAAACATTTCTTTAATAACGTTTCCTCCTTGAGGTTGAATTGTGTAACCATAACCCTGATATCATCCTCCTTAATGAGACAGCTGCAAGGGAAGACCAACATATTAAGTTACGTGGGTATTATACTATAGAGAAATCGAGAGGGCCCTTCAGTGGAGTGGCCATCCTAGTTAAAATAGGGCATGTCTTTCGCCCCATTCATTTTGATGAGGACAACATTCTTGCTGTGGAACTAACGACCTCATATGGCCAGTTAATAGTTGCAACTGCCTATTTCCCTCCTCGGCAGTCATATATAGCCTCTATCCCTCTGCATGGGTTACTTAGTAGAAATGTTCCCACTCTCCTAGCTGGTGATTTTAATGCCCATCATCCTGCACTTTTCAATTGTGGAGTCGGAAATCAACGAGGTGACTTAAAAGGAAAACAGTTATTTAATATCATGTCAGCACGACACCTCTCCTTTCAAGGTCCCTTTTTTAAGACATTTGTAGGCCACCGACCAGGGACACCTGACATAGTCTTGACCAATAGAGATTGTGACCTCTACCACTGCAGGGTCTTCCCTGGTGGCGATGTGGGTTCCGATCACATCCCAGTTATCATCACTCTGCAGGCATCACCGTTTAGGATTCCCACTCCTCCAAAAATTAACTTAAAATCTCTGGGATTTGACCCATTCAGAGAATACCTGGGCCATGATGATACCATCTCACTTGATGGCCAGCCTCTCGATAAAATCGATGACGCATTACACTCTTTGCATGATCGTATACTAGAGGCAACACATGCAACTTGTCAAACAACAACATCAAAAATATACCAGTAATATAAACCTACTTCCGAAATACGTGACTGCATGAGGAATTATCAAACTGAATGTAACAGGCATCTCCTCACAAGTCAGCCAACGATGGCTGTATTGCAGAGGTTGAGGAGAGAACTAATTACTTTGATTTCCCAACATAAGAACGAATTGTGGAAACATCTTGTTCAACAAGCAAACCAGTATAAACGTCAACCGGAAAAGTTTTGGAGCAAGATTCGTCAGCTTTTAGGGGCTAAACATAAGGCTGCTAACTACCTTACATACATTTTTACTGACGAAGATGATGAAGAAATAACCATAAAATTAGAAGATCCACAAGACCAAGTTAATTTAATGGGTGAGGTGTGGGAGAAAATTCTCACCCACAATACGAGTAGAAGATTCAATAATATCCACTATCAAGATGTCAATACATGGAGAGATGACAGCCTACATGATCTCCAACCGCTCCCGCTGATTGATATATCTTCTCTTGAAGAGGACCATCCTCTCACTAGACCAATCTCCCTCAGAGAAATGTGTCAAGTTATAGGTAAAATGAGGAACAAAGCACCGGGTTTATCAGGAATAACTGTCAAGCAAGTAAAATACTTACCTAGGAATTGTAAAGAAACTCTGGTCAACATCTTTAATGCCATTCTGGGCACCGGACATTTTCCAATTGCTCTTAAAACAGCGAAGATGATTTTTATTTCAAAACCAAATAAAGATGTCCATAAACCTGATAATTATAGACCTATTTCGTTATTAGAGGTCACGGGTAAAGTCCTTGAGAAGATTATTGCTAATAGACTAAATTATTACATGGAATACAATCACCTTTTTACTGAAAAACAGTTTGGTTTCCGCACTCATAGAGGTACCCAACATGTGCACTCACAGAGGTACCCAACATGTGCACTCATAGAGGTACCCAACATGCCATAAATATCATTTACGATGCTGTTGCCAGCTTGCGGAAACAGGGCAATCTTGCCCTTATTGCCACCAGAGATGTTCATAAAGCCTTTGACAGCTTATGGCATGATGGCCTCATTTTCAAACTGATTGACCTTCCTGAACACAACTGGACCTTCCTTCGCTTTATATACAACTTCCTCTCCAGTAGAAAATTTTTCCCTTTCTTTAGTGGTAAGACAGCTGAACCGTTTATACCGACAGCTGGTGTACCTCAGGGCTCGTGTCTTAGCCCAATATTATTCAATATTTATGTCAATGATCTACCTCAACCGGAGTATAATGATACAATTATTACTCAATTTGCTGATGATGTAATTCATGTAGTTTCGTCCACTCCTGTTACAGGTAAATATAAATATGAGAAGGTCATAGAAAAAATGAATACAGAATTACGTAGAACAACGAACTGGGAGAGGAAATGGCGTATTACTACTAACCCAGACAAAGTTCTTATCAGTACAATTGGCTGTTTTTCCTCCACCATTGAAGATAAAGGGGGTATCTCCATCAGAGATATACCTATAGCCATTCATAATTCTAATAAGATACTGGGTTATGAGATAGACAGGATACTTCACTCCACTTCCCATGTCACCAAAAAGATAAATTTAGCTAAACCTCGACTTGCCACTCTATTCAGATTTCAATCAGCTCCATCTCATGTGAAAAAACACCTGTATAAGATGATGATAAGACCCTTACTTGAATATCCGTGTGTGCCTTTGTCATTAACAACAAAAACAAACATGCTTCAACTACAACGAGTTCAGAACAAAGCACTCCGTTTTATTACAGGCACCAGGAGAAGAGATAGAATTCGAATGGCTGATCTACACGTTCAACAAGACATTGTTGCAATGAATGTTCGGCTTGATCAGTTGAAGAAAAGGCAATTGTATACCATGCAGGATTTGTATCTCCCAGACAGAGAACATCCTACCTTTTTTGTCAATACCACCGATTACGTTATTAATGCAGCTCCTCATAGAACTCAAAGAATGACCCTCCATCAGCGAGTGAGAAGATATATACATAAGGATGATTTTCAACGCCCCAAGATCTTGAGTGACCTTCCAGAGGATCCAGATGATTGGGTAACTCCAGAACCTTTCTATGTCTACTGATATCACTTCTAACCCAAGTTCTGGTGATTCCTGTTTTTACTTCACAGCTATTACATCCATTTACGTAACAGTGCCAATAATACAAATGTTGGACACCACCTTTGCAAAGCACTCTGGCCAGCATTTCTAGATAGCAGTTTTTATAACCATCACTCGCCTTGCTATCGTCCTTTAATTTACGTCCAGCAATTTATTAAAAAAAAAAAAAAAAAAAAAAAAAATTGCACTTAGTATATATCTCTTTGCCGATACAGAGTCATGCAACTATAACTTTGTTATACCTGTGTGACACTGTTGGGCAAATGTTATGCCCCTTTGATATATTACCTTGATATACCACTAAACACATATATTATGCACCAAAGTGGTTGGGCCACTTACCTTTTTATCCTTCCTCCACACACCCCTATTTTCCCAATTTCCATCCTTACCTATCCTTCTTCCTTCCCCATCTTACCAAAGCTCTGGTCAAAATGATGATGATAATCATGTATCTCTTCCGCCTGCGTTCTAGGGAGTACAGGCTGAAGAACTTCAAATTTTCCCAATAATTGAGGTGTTTTATCGTAATTATGTGTGCCATGAAGGTTCTCTGTACATTTTCTAGGTCAGAAATTTCACCTCTCTTGAAAGGTGCAGTTAGTGTGCAGCAATATTCCAGCCTAGATAGAACAAGCGACCTAAAGAGTGTCATCATGAGCTTGGCATCCCTAGTTTTGAAGGTTCTCATTATCCATCGTGTCAATTTTCTAGCAGATGTGATTGATACAATGTTGTGGTCTCTGTTATGGAACAGAGCTTTTCACAGTAGCCGCCTCAGACTTAACTCTATTTACTACTACTCTTTGTGCTCTATTTGTTAGGAAATTATAGATCCATCTACCAACTTTTCCTGTTATTCCTTTATCACACATTTTGTGCACTATTACACCATGGTCACACTTGTGGAAGCCTTTTTCAAAGTCTGTGTATACTACATCTGCGTTTTGTTTGTTTTCTAGAGCATCCAGGACCTTGTCATAGTGGTCCAGTAGCTGGAACAGGCAGGAGCAACCTGCTCTAAACCCGTGTTGCCTTCGGTTATGTATCTAGATAAGTGGCGATCTTGCTTCTTAGAACCCTTTCAAAGATTTTTATGATATGGGACGTTAGCGCTATCGGTCTGTAGTTCTTTTCTTTTGCTTTACTGCGCTTTTGTGGAGTGGGCTATGTCTGTTGTTTTTAGCAGCTGTGGGACGACCCTGTGTGCATGCTCCTTCTCCATAAGATGTTAAAAGCACGTGATAGGGGTTTCTTGCAGTTCTTGATGAACACGGAGTTCCATGAGACTGGGCCTGGGGCAGAGTGCATAGGCATGTCATTTATCGCCTTTTCGAAGTTATTTGGCGTCAGGATAATATCAGATAGGTATGAGTCTCGCTCATAAAAAAATAATTTGGGTCTTCGACTCTCAGTCTGGTTAGCGGGTTGGTAAAATCGAAATCATTATGGGACTTGAGTAGCTCACTCATTTCCTTGCTGTCATCTGTGTAGGACCCATCTCGTCTAAGTAGGGGCCGATACTGGATGTTGTTCTCGACATAGATTTGGCATTAGAAAATAAATATTTTGGGTTTCTTTCAATTTCATTTACGGCTTTTAGTTCTTCTCGCATTTCTTGACTCCTGTAATATTCCTTTAGCTTAAGTTCGATGTTTGTTACTTCTCTGACCAGTGTCTCTCTTCGTATTACAGATACATTGGTTTCTTTTAGTCGCTCTGTTATTCTTTGCCTTTCCTTGTATAGGGAGTGCCTTTCTCTTTCTAGTTTACATATTCTCCTCCCTTTTCTTAAGGGAATTTGCCTTGAGCAAACCTCAAGTGCCACAGAGTTAATTTGTTCTAAACATAGATTTGGATCCGTGTTGCTTAAGCTATCTTCCCAGTTTATATAATTTAGAACCTGGTTTACTTGGTCCCGCCTTATATTTTTGTAACTGAAGTTGAATTTGGTGAAGGTTAACTCGTGACTGATCACAATGTGCTGGTCTTGGGCCCCGCACATACGCGACGGTCTAGAGTTTTGAGACTCTCTGACCGAGGGTTCGAACCCCACCCGTGGTATGGTTTGTTTGCAATCGTGTCATTACGATTTCGTGAGTCGTGCTTGAACCTCTGTTATGTTGTAATCTGAGTATATTGTTTTTGATATGGTAACATTTCAAATCAGATCATCATTGTTAGTGTAGATGATATCCAGTGTATTCTCCAGTCTTGTTGCCTCTATTATTTGCTGGTTTAAAGAGAATTTGGTGCAGGTTAAAAGCTGGTGTGTGTGCGAGTTTTCATCTGAGCTGCCTCCTGCTACAACATTATTTGCTACATTCTTCCATTTTAGGTGCCTTAGATTGAAATCCCCCAGGAGCAAGATGCTTGGTGCAGGAGCTGGAAGATTTTCCAGACAGTGATCTATTTTCAGAAGCTATTCCTGGAATTGTTGGGACGTTGCATCCGGAGGCTTGTATACAACCACGATGACCAGGTTTTGGTTCTCGATATTTTCTGCCAAAACTTCAACTACTAGAACAACTACAAAGAACTACAAGAACAACTACAAGAACTGCAAGAAGCCCTATCACATGCTTTTAACATCCTATGGAGAGGAGCATGGACACTGGGATCGTCCCGCATCTACTAAAAACAACAGACATAGCCCCGCTCCACAAAGGGGGCAGTAAAGCAATAGCAAAGAATTACAGACCAATTGCGCTAACGTCCCATATCATAAAAAACTTTGAAAGGGTTCTAAGAAGCAAGATCGCCACCCATCTTGATACCCATCAATTGCACAACCCAGGACAGCATGGGTTTAGAGCAGGCCGCTCCTGTCTGTCCCAACTACTGGACCCATACGACAAGGTCCTGGATGCTCTAGAAGATAAACAGAATGCAGATGTTATATACACAGATTTTGCAAAAGCCTTTGACAAGTGTGACCATGGTGTAATAGCACACAAAATGCGTGATAAAGGAATAACAGGAAAAGTTGGTAGATGGATCTATAATTTCCTAACACGTAGAACACAAAGAGTAGTAGTCAACAGAGTAAAGTCTGAGGCAGCTACTGTGAAAAGCTCTGTTCCACAAGGCACAGTACTTGCTCCCATCCTATTCCTCATCCTCATATCAGACATTGACAGGGATATAAGCCACAGTGCTGTGTCTTCCTTTGCAGATGACACCCGAATCTGTATGACAGTATCCACCGTTGAAGACGCTGCAAGACTCCAAGCAGACATAAACCAAATCTTTAAATGGGCTGCAGAAAACAATATGAAGTTCAATGATGAGAAATTTCAATTACTCAGATACGGAAAACGTGAAGAAATTAAAATCTCATCGGAGTACAAAACTAATTCCAACCACACAATAGAGCGAAAACTAATGTCAAAGACCTGGGAGTGATCATGTCAGAGGATCTCACCTTCAAGGACCATAACAATGTAGCAATTGCATCTGCTCGAAAAATGACAGGATGGATAATGAGAACCTTCAAAACCAGGGATGCCAAGCCCATGTTGACACTTTACAGATCGCTTGTTCTATCTAGGCTGGAATATTGCTGCACACTAACTGCACCTTTCAAGGCGGGTGAAATTGCTGACCTTGAAAATGTGCAGAGAACCTTCACCGCACGCATAAGTGCGATAAACCACCTCAACTACTGGGAACGCTTAAAGTTCCTAAACCTGTACTCTCTATAACGCAGGCGGGAGAGATACATTATTATATACACATGGAAAATTCTCGAGGGCTTAGTACCAAACTTGAACACAAAAATCACTCCGTACGAAAGCAAAAGACTCGGCAGGCGATGTAACATCCCCCAATGAAGAGCAGGGTGCCACTAGCACGTTGAGGGACAACACAATAAGTGTGAGGGGACCAAGATTGTTCAACTGCCTCCCAGCATACATCAGGGGATTACCAACAAGCCCCTGGCTGTCTTCAAGCAGGCACTGGACAGGCACCTCAAGTCGGTACCTGATCAGCCGGGCTGTGGTTCGTACGTTGGACTGCGTGCGGCCAGCAGTAACAGCCTGGTTGATCAGGCTCTGGTCCAACAGGAGGCCTGGTCACAGACCGGGCCGCGGGGCGTTGACCCCTGGAATTCTCTCCAGGTAGACTCCAGGTAGACATCATTTGAGGCATTTAGTAGTTCTGAGCATATCAGTGATTCTGATGTACAACCCAACCTCCTCCTTTCGCATGTTCACTCTGTCACATCTGTATAGGTTATAACCCGGGATCCATATTTCACTGTCAAAGTGATCCTTTATGTGGATCTCTGTGAAAACCGCAAACATTGCATTTGACTCTGTAAGCAGTCCACGAATGTAAGGTATTTTGTTGTTTGTTGCTGACTTTTGACCCTGTATATTTGCAAAGATGAATGTCGTTGCATTGGTGGTATGGAGGGTCTTTTTTCTGGCACTAATATCTGTTGTTTTGGAGTGGAGACCATTGACTGTGATTCCACTCCAGAAATGATCGGAGTTGGTGTACGATTTCTGTCATTTCCTACCAGCTTTTTACCTTCCTGGCGCCAAAAAACTCTCCCTGGATTGGTTGTAGCTACCCAGATTTTTCCCTTTAGGTGGTGTGCCTGGCAATATAAGTTATAGCATTGTCTTTCCTGAACTGAAGAGTGTCACATTTCAGGGTGGAAAAGCTTACAGCAAGGAAGGTTGCATTTTCTTGTTGTCATATGGGCACGGCATTTTCTTGGGTGGTCAAAGTTGCATGTCCCATCTGTTTTCCAGGTATTCCATGCCTGCAGATACCTAATGCATAGAATTTGCATAGGTCTTATTTCTGTTTGCGTTGGTTTTCGTGACTGCATTCCCTACTCGTACGTGTTTTCTGTCTCTTTACTATATTCAGCACTTGTACTAACAATGGTGCCTTCTCCAGTGTTTTCTGGTATTTTATCTTCACTATTTCTTGGGGCATCCCTTGTTTACTATTTACCGTGGTATTGTTAGTTTGTAACATTGGGTTTTGCATGTCCTTGCCTACTCCTGTTTCTCCACTAGAGCTCCTGTCTCCTCCGGGTCACCAATTTTCATTTCTATATTCTTACAGTTATTGTCTACCAGGACAGCACCGGGTGTGATAGCACCATCTCCCCTGTCCTTTTATTTTCCCATCTGTTATAGAATGCTGTCAGGTTTTCTATGAAGGCTGTTTGATGTTTCCGTCTTTTAATACCAATGTGATTTTTTCCACCATTGGTTCTCATTTGGTATACCCAAAACTGGTTCAAT